>JXSR01S023438.1:28460-39028 GCA_000969725.1 Ophiothrix spiculata | reverse complement strand
CAATCATTTTCACAAATGATGAATTTTGAAGGCATTTTAAAACATGTCTTAAAATCCCATTGACTTAACACACAAAAGTTCAAAGGTCGGTAGCACCCCCTAAATAATCATGAAAAGTTGTAAAATGTTGTATGTGGTGTTTTTTACCCCCAATGCACCAAATGAGAGGGTAGCCCGATAAAAAATCAAAACTTTGATTTTTTCAAAATCAGCCTACTGTACATACACATATTTCAAAATTTAAATCACCTGAGGCGGCTCAAGCATGATGATCGCGATGATTATTCAATTTTCATTAATAACCTGCGTAATAGCGCAATCCAATCTAATAAGATTATTTCTACTTTTACGCGAACAACTGCGCTGTCATTATCAGGTAACAATGACTTCTTATAATGACCTGTGTATGCGATGTCATTAGCGCCTGAATGCGTCTTCTCATATTACGCGGTGATCGTCATGCCTGGACTGATCGAAATTCTCTTATAGGTATAAGTAGACCTTTAAGTAAGAAATAATTTTATGAAAGTATTTCTTCATAAAATCACACATTAAAGGTGTGTGTTCCAATCACTTTCACTAAAAAACATGAAAGCGCATATTTTTCTCATAATCCCTGTAAATTTTCACATTCATATCATGTTTCGGTGAAGAGATATGGTCAAAATAGTGGTGAATTATCAGAAAATTTTGTTAACAAAAAGAAATATCATATAGGTTTCTATGGGTCACTGTCATACATATGTTTGCTGTAACATTAATTTGGCTCAAAATATACGAATGAAACTTTACAATTGCCTTTTGTAGGTGATGACCCTTCATTTAAATATGGGAAAAGTACATGTTAAATTTTTTGCCGGATTGGAATACCCACCTTTAAAAATGTCGAAAACGGTTATTAATGACAATAATAACTTTGCACCATCTTTTAATTCGGTCTACAATCCCTCAGAAGAGTACCTCGGCCCAAAAAAAACACCTCCGATTTTAAACAATGACCTCAAAAAAGATGGTGCGCAGTAATTATTGTCTAACTAGTAACAGGAGCTTGGTTTGTCAATCTGGATAACAAGCAACCACATCCTGTTGCATAAAATGCAGTGGGTCGTATGCAGCACAAGGACCAACTTGACAACATGCATTACTGAGTAAAAATTCAGCGAAAAGGGAGTTTATTTCTAGGATTGGGTATATTTGTAATGCTACAGTTAAGCTGAATTGACTGCCACAGAATAAATGCTATTAAACAAACAAAAATATCTTCAAGGTCAAATTTTTTGTGTCAGAGCCTAGAAACCATTCTGAATTCTAAACAGGTTCTTTATAAACATATTTAAGATGTTTTACACCCCATCACCAAGTTACATAAACAGTACATTCAGCGTTCCATTAATATCAAGAGTAGACATTATTTGTGACTAAATTTTTAATCAAACTTGCAATGATATTTTGATCAAATCCTTCTTTTTTACCTGCATGCTTCCAGTGCTAGGTTTCCATGCTTCTCCATTAATTAAACCACCATCTTTAAATTCTTCACCTAAAAACAAAACAAAAACAAAAAACCCAGTAAGTCCACAAATTGTAAAGCTTTTGTCCTGAAACAGGGAAACTGGAAACATCTGGAAATGGTGTACTGCTGTTAATGCTAATTTAATATTTTACATATATAAATCATCTGGCTAAGATTAAAAGGTAAGGTGTGCAATACAAAAAGTTAAAAAGACAATCCCCAAGGAACTTATAAACAGGAATTTGTACTCTTATCAACCACTCTGTAATCCTATGAGATGGTGGCCATCTTGGATTGTCACTAATTATACCTCTGGAAAATTTTACAGCAACGCTTGTCCAATTAGAGACTTTTCAAAACAAATTTGCAGGGAAACTGGCTTACCTAGCCAATATGAATAGCTACCGGGAATTGTTTCCAAAACATTTGGAGGTAACAAAACTTTAGTCCATGATTGAAAACAAAACGGATACAACTCAAAGCCCTTGCCCCTTTAAATTTCCTTGGCAATCTTCCATTAGCCATAAACCCAGAACATCTTGACCTTGCTCAAGTGAAGACACACACTGGAGTTGGAAAAATTAAACATTTATCAATTCAATTGGTAGATTTTAACGGGTTCGCCGTCGGACAAGCTTTGAACTGTCAAGCTTTCGTCAGGAGTAGCTCTGACTTCTTCAGGACAAATATTATTATAAAGACATGTGGGCCGTCACTTCCCACTGATGACTCGCATGAGCCACTCACTGAAGGCTGCCCCTTGCCAACAGTGTTAAAAGCAGATCACCTCTTTGAGGCTCTGAAAAGAACCTTTCTGAAGGCTGCCCCTTGCCAACAGATTCACACAAAAGTAGGTTGCCCCTAACCTCTGATGTGTTGTTCTTATGAGATATTTGTGGCTCTTAAAAAGAGTCTTTCTGAAGGCTGCCCCTTGCCAACAGTTATTTGCACAAAAGTAGGTTGCCCCTATACCTCTAATGTGTGTTCAAATGATAGGCTGCCCCTTGCCTATTAAGTCTCCAACCGAACAGATTGATACCTGATCGAGAAGTCATCAGTCATCAGTGGGAAGTGACGGCCCACATGTCTTTAGAATGTCTTTATAATAATATTTGTCCTGAAGAAGTCAGAGCTACTCCTGACGAAAGGTTGACATTTCAAAACTTGTCCTACGGCGAACCCGTTAAAATCTACCAATTGTTATGAATTCCCGTCGTAAACGCCTTTCTCAAAAAAAAAAAAAATTATAAATTCACCAAGCAATTCATCTGTGGCGCAAACCATCAAAGTCAGTATTGCTTAATTAAAGCATACAAATCATGTTGTACAGCTTTGCCATAAACTGCCATCATCTACAAGATTGCTGGTTTATTTTCTTCTTGGTTGATTTCTTGAATTCTTATCTTATTCAAAACTTTTGTACTGTTTAAACAACACTTAGGTCAAATGAAGATGTTGTAATTACCTGAAAACCTACTTCAAAGAAAATCAGTGTTACATTTTTAAAACCTCTTTAAAAGCTGTTTTAAAACATTGATCCTCAAAGCTACATGGCATTCGAAATGCAGGGAGGTTTGGTAACGACATATCACAATATTCATCACATGACTTTGAAAATGCAGGTTGCCAGTTGCATTTGCATAAAATCAGTGGAGGTCCCATACATAAGTACATAGATTCTTACTTATATAAACATCTCTAAAAATTGTGCATCAAGTTTAGTTAAGAATCAGTAAGAAAATAATCTAGATATTTTAACAAACACTTACCAACATTATTAGGGCAAGCTGGTGTTCCTAGGTGCATTGATGGGTGGCTCTTGGCATAGATCTGGGCAAGGTACTTGAAAACATCATTATCTGGTGTCATACTGGTATGACCTGAAAACAAAGGTATTGTCTGATCAAGTATGATGCCGGTTTCTAATGTTTTTTTCCAAACATTTGAATCTTAAAATTCTGATATACTTAACATTTTAAATAGAGGATATCCTCTTCAATGTGTTGCCCAGAGTAAATATTCTTGATGTAATGGCTGCAGAATCACTTTTTAACTTTATGACAGTCCTTCTGAATCCCTCTAAAAGAACATTATGAAGGCTACATGTTTTTATATAATAAAATAATCTAAGGCCACTGCATCACATCAGTTCTGTTGTCATTGTTATTAAGTACCACGCACTAGCTAACTCTAAGCTCCGATTTAGGCCTTAAAAAATATGTTTGTTTGCCCTCCGCGACCAACCCTAAAATGCCAAAAATTTGGTTCGGGTATTTTAGGGGGGGGGGGGCGGTCTTCAAACCTGTTACTAGTGTAAAATATGAAAACTCAATATATTCGATGGGTAACATTTAGCAGTATAAAGTCACATTTAGTAGTATAAAATGCATATTTCCTCTAAATAATGACCTACAATCTTTGATTAAAGCCCTGCAAGCTTGATATTTGCGATAAAATCCATGCAATGACATTATTCTTTGAAATATATGTGAAGAGTAAAAAAAAAAGATCAACCGACCGACCGACCCAAAATTTTAATTTTTCCACTGGAGGGCAAAAAAACCAATATATTTCTTTTGGCCTTATTCCTTATAGAAAGAGGGATTCAAACCATTATAAAAGAGGGATTAATAAAAGAGGGGTTTAATTTCCAAAGTTCCTTTGTTCTCAAATTCAGAAAAAGCAGGATGATACAAGGGATATAAATTTGCAAATTTAGAAAATATACTACTAGTTTCAATGTAAATTCTATATTTCGCAAGGGATTTTGAAAAATTCACAAAAATAAATCGCGGGAAATTAAATCCTATTACAGTAGTTTATGAAACTCACCGTTCCCATCCTTCGTATTGTATGGGTATCTAACCATCAAAGTGCCACCATACAAGGCCACACTCATAACAAATGGTCTGGTTTTCATCCATGCTATCATAGCGTTTGTTTCATCCTGGGGTTTCTTCAGCATCAACTGATCGATATCTTCAATTGTATGATTATCTGATTTTTAAATAGAGGAACAATGTAATACAAATTAAAAATGTGTAGAAAGTACATTTGCCACAAATCTAAATGCCACTTTTGTTTAAAATGTTTACTTTGAATTTATGGTTCAGATTGCTCTAAAATGTAAGTACAGTGATTTAATTGAGTTCCTTAGAAAGTAGAGCAAATAAAGAAACTTAAAAAACATTTGTTTGAAAAAATTGTATATACTTTGGGTTCCACTTTGAGGGTTAAAAGTTTAATCGTCCTTATGTGTTGCAAGTTTCCTCAATTTTCTCAATCTTAATTGCCTAGCAGACTCAAGTATTACAGGACTGATTGTTATGAGTACAATCTGTTGAGGGTTATTTAAGTTTGTGAATATGATTGCCTTCACAATACAAGGCAACTACCATGCTTTTTATAATAACAGGTGAAATATTCTTCAAATTGCTTTGATATCAAAGTATCATACACTTATGGGACCTTGAAATTCTTTCTACTGAAGTTCACATTATCTTATAACTATTATTTTTTCAAATATATTTTAGACTCAAAGAAGAAAATTTGATGCAGCCACGGCATATTCACAAATTGTAAAGACACAGGACATCACAAAGTATGTAGCACTGTTTCCAATTGGTAATCCAAAGTTATGCAGTATCGCACGCCTCAAAAGTGTGGAATACTTTGCAACTTGCTCATGCAACTGTGTCACGCAAAGCTGTTAATTTTCATGTAATTGGTAACATTTTGTCTGCCTAAGATGCAAACATCACTTGCTTATAATCATGAATATTTCACTCATTCTGTATTGACTTTAAACAATACAAATCATGGATCATCACAATTTTTGTTATGATCTAATTACAATTCACTAACTGCACAAACTGTGGACCGATATAATGATCTTGCAATGTGACACACACCAAACTTCCTTATTAAACCATGTTATGACCAAATCATTAATCCACAATCATTTGTGCAGTTTGATGAAGATAAGACGATACTGGTGATTTGATCGCACAGTTACTAAAAATGCTAACAAGCCAAGATCAACAATTGCGATGTTTTCTGTCATGAACTTGTAAACCACAAGACAATTCTTTCTTAGTACTTACATGGAAAATCATGATCTAAATCCACCCCTTTGGAGTTCACTTTGCCCGTCTGACTCACACATGACCCCTGCGTTGACTTGGCTGTTTCACTGCCGTCTGGATTCACATCTGGTATGAAATGGATGTGAGTAGTGTCTACAAGCTACAAGAAAGAAAAAAATCATTGGGATGATTTATATGAATTTGTATCCCTCAACAAAGGATCTATTATAGCTAGCTATTTTTACAGAATGGCAATATTACAGAAATACTTGAGGTTAACCCTAACTGATCATGAAACTTTTCTCATTTCTAGCCTATCTCCTCGATAAGGGAAGGGTGGTGAAAAATGCGCGTTTTCACCAGGATTCGAACCAGTGACCTCCCGTTTCTCAAGCGAGTGTTACCCGTAGCAAGCCACCGTGGAGACGCTGCCCGGCCAGCGATTTGGTCCCTGCATATAACCCCCGTCTGTGACGTATCTGGACTTAGCGCATTTTCGGGATTTTCTAAAGTGAGATTTTAGTGAGATCTGGATCAGTTAGGGTTATGTGATTTTTAATTAACCCTAACTGATCATGAAACTTTTCTCTTTTCTAGCCTATCTCCTCGAAAAGGGAAGGGTGGTGAAAAATGCGCGTTTTCACCAGGATTCGAACCAGTGACCTCCCGTTTCCCAAGCGAGTGATACCCGTAGCAAGCCACCGCGGAGACGCTGCCCGGCCAGCGATTTGGTCCCTGCATATAACCCCCGTCTGTGATTTTCTAAAGTGAGATTTAGTGAGATCTGGATCAGTTAGGGTTATGTGGCACGATTAGTTTTTAGCGTAAGATTTGTGTCTTATATTATGCAAAAAGCAACAAACTCACCGAGACTGGAGAGCGCTGAGCAAAAAAAATAAAAAATACTGCAAAATTGCTAACTTAATACTCACGAAACAAACAGACCTTCGGTAAAGCAACTTTTTAACATGTATTTTCTTATATCAAAATCAATTTTTCACATATTTCCTACTGACTGCATTTTCTTATATTTGGCAGGTCACACACCATTTAAAAAGATCTTTAAAGATGAAATTACATGGGGTAAAATCCTAAACACATTTGTCATCACTCGACAAGCCAAATTTGGTCGCATATTACTAAATGGATCAAAAAAAATTAATTACATCATGTCTTCAAAATATTTTCAAGTTATCAACAATTTAAAGGAATACGAGGTCATCACATATGTGTACCGCCGCGGCAAAAGGGTCCAGTTGTCGACTCCTACATGTAGCTCATTGTAGCATATCTGATGTATACAAATACCATACATTAGATATGCTACAAGGAGCAACATGTACGAGCCGACAACTGGACCCTTTTGTAGGAACTTGTCACCGCGATCATCTTTAATTAAGTTTTAAAATGTACCCAATTTAACAGGCAATAGACCACTTTCTATAAGTTTAAGCACACAATACATTAAAGTAATGTTGAACAGGTTAGCACTTTGGGATAATAGCAACTTGTCTATTCTATATTTCCCAAAAAATAAACATTTAAAAACTTGCCTTTGTAACAATATCATCAATCTGGTAATTCTTCACAAGATATTCAGCCAAAGCCAACGTGAGTTCACGACCTACGACCTCGTTACCATGGACGCCTGCTATAAACTTGATTTCAGGTCTCCCAGCCTGGTGTTCCCCACCATTTTTGCTGATTTCAAGATGCCAAAGTTGATGGAAATCTGGTGACCGACCAATGCTACAATGCAAATGAGAAGAAATATTTAATTAGAACAATCAGAGGGTTTCAGGTAATACAGGTCTTCATTCATGACCGATCAAACAGGAGAAAACTGAACTGACCCAGGCAATTTGCACTAGCTGGTGCGGAGAGGTCCTGTGGACAGAGGAGTTCCTAAAGACCGCAAAGCACTTTTCATTCCAAATTGAATTATTTGGCGCTCATATCTGCAAAATGCAAGTGTAACTACACAGATGCTAAAATATAAGAATTTGGTAATGACCAAAAATCAATTCTGAATATGGATGCCCTTAAAATACCAATTTATGCTAACTAGCACATAAATAGCTTGCTAATCACAGTGTAAGATATACAGAAAAAAACCCTGAATAAATATAGATTCAGATATTATTTTAAAGGTTACTTGGAACAACCAAATGAAAATCTATAGAAGAAAATGAATAAAATAAAAACTAATACTCATGCACTTGTCATACTTACTCATATGACTTTCAAACATCAAACATACAAATGACAATACTAAGAGTTTGAGGAGACCTACATTTTGAATTTTGCAATCTGAGGATACTGATTGGCCATACGTCTCACCGTGGTCACCACCTGATTGCAGTCATGGTAACGGATCTGATGGGATACTTACGTTTTGAATTTTGCAATCTGAGGATACCGATTGGCCATACGTCTCACCGTGGTCACCACCTGATTGTAGTAATAGTAACGGATCTGACGGATACGTACGTTTTGAATTTTGCAATCTGAGGATACTGTTTTGCCATACGTCTCATCGTGGTCTCCTTTTGATTGTAGTCATGGTAACGGATCTGACGGGATACTTACGTTTTGAATTTTGCAATCTGAGGATACTGTTTTGCCATACATCTCATCGTGGTCTCCTTCTGATTGTAGTCATGGTAACGGATCTGACGGGATACTTACGTTTTGAATTTTGCAATCTGAGGATACTGTTTTGCCATACGTCTCATTGTGGTCTCCATCTGATTGTAGTCATGGTAACAGATCTGATGGGATACTTACGTTTTGAATTTTGCAATCTGAGGATACTGTTTTGCCATACGTCTCATTGTGGTCTCCATCTGATTGTAGTCATGGTAACGAATCTGACGGATACGTACGTTTTGAATTTTGCAATCTGTGGATACTGTTTTGCCATACGTCTCATTGTGGTCTCCATCTGATTGTAGTCATGGTAACAGATCTGAATACTTACGTTTTGAATTTTGCAATCTGAGGATACTGTTTTGCCATACGTCTCATTGTGGTCTCCATCTGATTGTAGTCATGGTAACGAATCTTTAAATTCCTTTCCAGTAATACGGTAAGATGTATAAGCTGAAACAAAAACAAACTAATTTGTAAAAATACCCTAACCCTAACCCATTTTCGTTTAAAAACTATCTCCTGGGAAAGGCCTATATAAAAAATCCCCCTTTTCACCATGTCCGAGGTGGGATTCGAACCCGGGACCAGGCGCACCCCGATCCCATGCCAAGCAATACCAAGCCACCGAGCAGGCGCTGCCTAGGCAGCAATTCCGTGCTCATACCTATCTACCGTCTATGACGTATTTGGACTTAGGCTAATTTCTTGATTTCTCTCCGAGGTGTTTTGGAGTGTCTGGTACGGTTAGGGTTAATTATGACATTATGCAATACACAGCAAAGCATCAGAGCTCTCAACATTTCGCTGTTACTTGATGTCCACAGTCATACATTATAAACGATTGAAACAAAACGTGGTAAACAAAATGCCGACTGACCCACTCATGGGTTGATAAGGGGGCTAGGAGGTTTATTTTGCGGGGCTAGAAGTTTTTCCGCGTGTGACGTAAACATATTATGCAGACTACTAAATTTTCATTCATTATGCGATGTATTGTAAGAATGTTTAAATTCCTGAATATTGTTAACATTTGTCTCAATATCTTTTGAGAGCATTTTCCTCAAATATCTGCAATCCTTTGTGATATAATCAGTGAAAAATATGACTGCTTTCACTTGTGTGATCAGAATTCCAAATAAGGAGAGAAAGCAAAATGGTGGTTTGCAGAGTATGTGCCACTTTCCAAATGGCTCTGTCACTTCCCAATCTTGTCTATTCCTTGGAAGTATTAAAACTCAAAATAGACCTATTGCTATCAAGTTGCCACATCTAGTATGAGTCAGCAAATTTTGAGCTCTACAAATAGAAAGTATATGCACTGTTTACTATTTCTTTCATACATTGGGAGTATAACAATATTATGCAGTAATTTTTTTTTTTTTTTAAATCGAAAGTGGATTTTGTGTGGAAGGAACATTTTTGGTATAAGTATATTTACATTTTAAGATTTTTCTAAGCTTTACAACAATTCAAATTTTACAACTAAAAATAGTTCAAAATGATCTTTTTTGTATGTATTGATCAATATCAACCGACATGTACACCCAAATTTATTCCCTATTCAACTGCAATGGTCTCTTATGTCATAGAAATGCCCATCATCGCCTTACCGTGTCTGGCATGATCTCCACTCGTCTTGTGACAGTCATAAACCCTGGGGCTGAGGCTATCAAGATATGCACCCCTGGAGGTAATAGTCTTATATAATAAAGTATATCCCTATCATCAACTTACCGTGTCTGGCATGATCTCCACTCGTCTTGTGACAGTCATAAACCCTGGGGCTGAGGCTATCAAGATATGCACCCCTGGGGGTAATACTCTGTGGAATTTGGCAGTGTGTGGGTCTAGCGGTATGGTTAATGCATGGTCCTTGAGTCGCAATGTCGCATTCAATAACGGCTCATTCTTGGTCGTCTGGATATGCCCTTGAACACCTGAAAAGGTAGGAAATGGATAGTTACTAATAATTACAAAAACATTGCTATAAATTCAATTCAAGTTACAACAGTTTCAAATTAAGAATTCATCAGTGATTCTGTTAAGGCTAAGAAAAAAAATTTGTTTGTTTGCCCTTTCATGAAAAAAATCAGTAGGGTCGGTAGGTCGTTTTTTTTAAATGTATAAAACGGAGTTGTAAGTCCCATATTTCAAATAAACAAATACATAGTAACACGGTCAAAGAACAAGACATCCTGCCACAGGCCGTTTGGCGCAACGGCAACATGCACCGATACACATTCTGATGCCTTGTTATTATGAATATCAAACAATGTCAAAAACGTGCCACTTAAATCAATGGATGCTACCAAACTCCA
>JXSR01S023438.1:1760-17167 GCA_000969725.1 Ophiothrix spiculata | reverse complement strand
CGAACTTCTCAAACTCATGCTAAACAGACAGCAGTGGAGAAAATTCATCATGGCTTCCGACCGCGGTCGACATAGATAGATAGATAGATAGATTTACCTTCACCAAGATGTTGAGCTAATCTCCACAGCAATTCTCTTCCTATTGGTTGATTGCCGTCCAATCCCCCAAACAGCGCCACCCTAGGCATTGCGCTACCAGTGTCGTTCCTACTCGTCAACTGCAATCCCATAATGTCTTGTTTGCTTTGAGTTCCACCAATCTGCTTTAAGCTTGCAATGCTTGAGTATGTTTTCTGCAGCTCAACCAGCTTCTTTTGAAGATCAACATTGGATAGGTATTTTGTGAAGTTTTGTTCCAAATCAAAATTGTAAATACGAGCCCAATGTGCGTCAGGCATGGTCAGAGGGTCTGTAGATTCTTGGGTTGCACGAGGCTCAAGATCGAATGATTTAGACACAGACTGAAGGGTGAAGTTGATCTGAACTGCCCAGTCTTCAAGCACTGTCACAGATTGGGTTTGTGGCGCGTACCTGCAGATCCAAAGTTAAAAGAACATTTATTATAAAATTTTATGAGCCACATGTAACAGACGACATGATGACAAATTTTATTTTATCATTTCATCTGTTACATCATTTTCAAAGCTTTTTAAAATGACACCTTACTTATTGAAATTGATCAAGAGGATCAAACTTTTGCCTATTTTCATTATCTAGAGTTAATTGGCAAATATTTTATCTAAAATAATTAGGTTTATTATTATACCAGATTTCAAAGATTTTCTGTAAGTTTTGGATTTGATTGTTTCGACAAAGAGAAAAGTTTTGTAAAATAATACTAGCCTATTATTTATGTATTGCATATATTATAGTCAAACCTAAATAACTATTGTTAAATCAATAGCCTAAAACCAGCAAAAATGATAATTTTTCTGATAAATATTTTCTACGGTACATTTACCAAAACGACTAGTCATATAAAATCTGCGTAAACTCACCCCTCAGCAAAAGCAGTGATCTCATAATTATTAGGCACTAATAGTCGCCAATAGTCCCCGGCCTGTGCTGTTGTTATATTATGATCAATCCCTGTCACTCGTATAGTAGCATTGGAGATACCTAAACCCTCTGGAGTCAGGACAAAGCCTTTCACACCTTTATGAGCCTGGAAAAAGCAAAAGGAAGAATATATTTGTATCTGGTTTCTCACCAGATAAGCTCATCTTATGGGTAGCATAGAGTGCTATGGGTGTGACAAGGGTCACTTACATTATACTTTCACATGTTGTCATCACCAAGCAAGCCTTTCCAGATCAGACCCTAATTGCGGATAACTTAACTGCTAATTTGGAACCCTATCACCGACATGCATTCAAAAAGTTTACCCTTTTCACTGACCTAAAGATAGGTCTATATCCTAAGCTAGTATGGTACACAATCATTCCTAAACTAAAATTTTGCAGTTACAAATTCCACTTCATTATGCTTTTTAGGTTCAAGTATGAAAGTCTCGAAAAAAGTAGCTAATAAATTTGAATTTCCATGTCTTTGAAATTCATACCCTAAACGCTGACTAGTGACTGTATGACTTCTGAAAAATATACCAAAATGTCAAAAAATGCATGAAATTGCTATCCTTTTCACAGTCTGCACGGACCACAAATATGTGTTAAAAAGGTACCCTTTCCCATTAATTTCTGCTTGTAATGACAACACATATATCCTAAGTGCCCCAACCCGGGGAAAGGTACAGGGCTTATTTATTTATTTTTTTATTTATTAGACTTTCTTACTGGATAACATATAAATATTGCACAAATACACATCAAAATGTAATAAAAAACAGGGAATACACAGTGATGCATAAAAATTTAAAAACCAGCAAGTAGGCTGGGATAAACAGGTGTTAAACACCTCTAGAACCATCCCACCTAAGGGCAAACTAAATGGATCTGCAATTTGGACAATGGCAAGCAGAAATCCATGTACAAACTTTAGACAAAATGAAATTTGATTGGAATTTAGTTTGCAAAAAATTGAAAACATGACCTTTGAAGGCAGAAGTGGAATTGCTGCGTGCTCACAGCTTATCATTGAGTAGTGAGCACGCAGCAATAGAACTGTCACTGACTGTCATCCCAAATACCATATACCGTAAGTGATCCTTAATCTTGGTGCACACAATTTAGAAATAACAAAAGAAGTGTTGTTGTCATTATTGGCCATTGTTGGATTCATTCTAACTCAAATGTCCTTTTGCATTTAGCATCCCGTAAGAGATAGAACTGTGTATGTGCATGCTGTCATCAGCTGACAAAACGAAATTGCAATTTTGTAAAAATTAAGTCAAAGTTTGCTAGAATTAAGTTAAAATTATTTACACACATTAAAATATTCCTATTCTAAGTCTTAAATGATGTACAGAAAAATACTCAAAAAGGCAAGTCAATAATAAATTGGCCATCATCTCCACTAATTAGTGAGGGTTTGACATAAAACTACAGATATAAATTCTGGTTGTAATTATGCGCTTTTCATTACTGACCTGTTGAATATACTTAATCATAGCCATTTTGTTATCATTCCAGAATGATGGCAGCTGCTCATTTGTCGGGTACTTGGTGCAACCTAGCTCCAATGTAATTTCAAAGCAGTTAGTATGTAAGTATGACCAGTCCTGGGAACCACCTGAATAGGAGAAAGAATGCTACAGCATTATCTATTGAAGAAATTACCAATACACCCCCTATAGTTATACCCCCTTCAGTTATGGTATTTTATCCAGTGCACCTATATCCAACAGTTTCCAGTGCACTTACATACCAAGGAGCGTGATTTTGTCCTCACTACATCAAAATGACATCACATTTAATGTGAGATCTTGCCCTTGCGTGAATATGCATCAGAGTGATAGCAACTTTTAGCACACGGTCCCATCTCCTATCTGTACTTTCTGTGGCTGCCTAAAATAGACCACTTTCGTATGTCCCATAATGCATCTTGAAAGTACCACAAATACGGGACCTTGTGACGTATCTTGCGCAGTCTACCATATTTGAAGTTCTGCGCATTGCGCACAACTCGACTGCGCAAGATACGTCACAAGGTCCCGTATTTGTGGTACTTTCAAGATGCATTAAGGGACATACGAAAGTCGTCTATTGGCAAGCTGCCCCATTACCTACCTGCTATGTTGTACCATGCTGCTCCATTAGTTATGCCTTCTTCAAAAAACTCCTGAGGATAAAGTTGTGGACATGGGTGCCCCAGATGCATTGTGGGATGTTCCTACACAGGTTTGATAAAATATAAAGTGTAAGTGTAAATGAATTGAAAAAGAAAATCTGGTTCAAATTGTTGGTCCTCAGACATTTTCTGGAACTTGCTTCAAACCATATTCTATTTTGCTTATAATAATTCCTAAAACAGAAATGAAAATCTCAATGCAGCCAATATATATATATTCAACTCTCAGCAAAAACATGTAACAGGATGTAAGGAACTCTTCAAGTCTTCAATTTATTAAACTTCTAGAAGTGACTATTCACTATATATACAGCAGTACTCTGGTCCTAGAGTTGATGACGTATTTTTGACATACGGTCACGGTACCGGGGAAGGTTCCCCGTCTCTTATTTCAAACAGCCATAGCTTAGCCCGTGACGTTCTTTTACATCCGACAGTGTGTCAGGAACACTTCAGATGGGACCGACGGCTTTACGTGCCCTCCGAAGCACGAAGCAAGTAGAGTAAAGCAGGCGCGCAGGGTATAGAAAAAAAAAACCTTTCTGGGAACTTTTACTGTGTTGACGAAAATTTCTGCGAGATTTATGAAAAAATGCATGAATAGCTCTAAAAACTCGCTGGATTTTGACAGTAATTTGACATTCACCCCAAAATTTGGCTCATTCATTTGTCTATCATTCAATATTGGCAGAAAAAAATCACATGTCGTCAAAAATTCTTGTGATTTTTATTATTATTTTTATTTTATCATTATTTTTTAAGCTTACAGATTTTTTTTTTCTGGGACTTCCAACTTTTTTTCTGGGAACAGCGCGGCCGTGTTACTGCGGATTTCAAAACCCTGGAGTAAAGTTTCATGCTTAAGGAAACAAGGAGACGTGCCGGGACCGGGGCTCGACCCCACAACAGATGTATAGAATGCGATTACTAGTCTAACGCTCTAACCGCTCGGCCACACTCCCCTCTCTAATGTAAGTGATCCTGAAAGGTGCATTTTGCCTATAATTTCATGCCAGAGATTATGAGTACAGTTTTCTGTATTCTGGGAATCTCCTAATATAAATATGACAATTAAACAGGACAGTCTCATCAGTGTCTAGCACTGCTTTCCATGAGGGTCTTCTGTCATATGGCCTGATTTATAATAAAGACAGTTTTAGATTGCATAAGGAAAACAAGGGCGTCTGAAGGAATACCTGCAGGCAACTAATTGCACATACAGCATCGGGACTGAGGTTTGAACCCGTGCAACTCATGGACTAATTGGTGCAAAGCGAGGGACGTATGGCTGCACCACCTGCTTCCCCTTAGATCCCAGGAGTCATTATTATGCACATAAAATTGGAAAAGCACACCTTATATCATCAAAGTTTTCTATCCAGGTGACTGATTTTCCATCTGCATCTATACATGTCTCTTTGAACCCAATTGGGATGCAGCTTTCCTGAGAGGTGTTCTTCAACTGAACTTTACATTCTGCGCTAATAAATATTCCTTTCTCTCCAAACATAATCACACATTACCTAAATTATTCTGATTTTTTTATAAACTTACAAATGAATAAGCCTCTGAAACCTGTATAAACACAGCATCATCGGGACACTTGCTGTATTCGACGATCATCTTCTTATCATCATCATACGGATAATTGGCCACTAAGGAGCCGCCATGAAGACCCGCTGATAACACAAACGGGTATTCCTGGAACCAGCTCATAGCAGCTCTGGTCTCGGGTTGTAGCATGCCCTCGCTGGGTCCGAATTGGTCAGGGAAGTTGCGATTCAAGTCGACATTGTGAGCATTTGCCCGTCCTGTGGTACTTTGAATATCACCTAGAATTGAAAATAACATAAAACATCAAAGACTTTAGAGAACAATCTGTATTTCGTTTGTTTCACTTCACTGGCAAAATTACACAAGGAATCCAAAGCAGTGAATACAGTAAAACCTCTCAACAAAATCTGATAAAATGAACTCCCTATTAAGGCACTTTTGGAAAGGAAATTCCACAAGGACTCTGTTATTGCAAGAAACTTTTTAAAAACTTTTAACAAAAGCTAATTTTTTAAGAAAATGAGCAAAAACCTGATGTATTTCAACATAAATTTTCCGAACAAGCTACATATTTTTCAAAAATATTTAAACACTTTTATTTATCTACCCGAAGTTTTGGAGATAACTTTCTCACTTTTTGTTTAGCTTGCAAGTGTTTTGCCAAAAAATTATTTGTGAGTGTTTTCACCCCAAACGTGGATTCAAAACCACAACCCAGGACGCACATAAAAACATGGACCATCTTTGGTTCGCAGATCAGATAGGTGCAAAACATGAGAAACATATTGAATGTGGTCCACGGTTGCAGGTAAGTTAGTATTAAACACACAACACACAACCTCCACAGATGTATGTATAAGTCATTATACCTCACCTCATAAATATTCATAAATTTATCATGTTCATTCATTGGCCGGTCGCAGACAAGAGCAGACTATTATCTTGTGTGGTAGTTTTTACTACTTTCCATACAACCTCATCCCCAGAGTCACAGTGCGGTAAAATAAAGCAAATACTACATGGTTATATCGGTGAAGCAGCGCATCTATCTATCCCTCTGTGCTGCCTATGAGACTATTATCACTTGGCTTCTCACATAACAACTGCCTCAGGAAAGTTAGATTGCACTACTTACTTCACCTCTGACCATGTAGTATTTGTATAATACAGGGATTCTCAATTAGCGGCACGCGCGCCAAATTTGGCGCTTTGACAAGTACTGATTGGTGCTTTGATACTCTCTAAAAACAAAGAAATACATTAGGAATACACTGAGAAATAGGCAAGTTTGGCGCTTTCCCCTACATTTTTTTCATTTATGTGGCACATTGTAAGGACTAGTTGAGAACCCCTGGTATAATACTTCCTTGTTTGACGACGACACATTCTAAACCGGAACCATCCTTGTTTAATGGATAGGTGACAAACTGCATAAAAGTAAAATTGTGACATTTTGACATTTTTCTCTGCAGTTAGTCCTTGATTATGGCAATATGTCCTCCTTAGATGGTAATGATATACAAGGGGATGTGTGTGAAGGGGTTGTGACCATTACTTTTATTGGCTGAGAGCTTTTACCAATGGCTGATTTGACTAACTCACCCATATGTGCATTTTGATATCCATCCGGATT
Source organism: Ophiothrix spiculata (assembly GCA_000969725.1). Classification (NCBI taxonomy): domain Eukaryota; kingdom Metazoa; phylum Echinodermata; class Ophiuroidea; order Amphilepidida; family Ophiotrichidae; genus Ophiothrix; species Ophiothrix spiculata. The sequence goes on along the minus strand of JXSR01S023438.1, from coordinate 10,734 downwards.
GATAGAAGGCATCAGATGTATCCTGGTCTTATCAACTAGGTCAGTAATCTCAGATGCATGCCCATAATTCTCACAAAGGAATTGGACCAAGTTGATGATGAGTTCACGACCTACGACCTCGTTGCCATGGATATTACCAACGTATCGGAATTCAGGTTCACCTGTTTGAAATTGAATGGTATTAACAGAATCAATATAATAAAACTAACAACAATGAAAGGGGGAAAACACAGACCACTTATTATAGATATGCCAATCTTTACCCTAAACATTTGCAATTTGTCATTTTCTAATGTGAATAAATTTGTCTACATTTTCATTTTCCCTGAAGTCGAACATAACAAAACACTTTTACAGTTATATTTGTTCACATTTGCTTGGTCCTTCAGCTTCAAATGTTTTAGTTTGGAAAAATCAAAATGGTTTAGGGAACTAATTTTTGAATAAAAATAGCTTTTTTGGCCGCCATTGCGGACCTCATTATGAATTAAACACATTTTAACAACATAATTTGGGGAGAAGTTATTTGCTTGCAAGGTTGGCAAAAATCACGATTTTTTTAAAAAAATCAAAAAAATCGATTTATTTGATTTAAATCGGATTTTTTTGATTTAAATCGATTTTTTTGATTTTCATATCAGAGGTTTGTAGGAGCTACAAATGAGAATATTAAGTCCATCTGATCTTTAAAAATGTATTATCATATAAATAATTGATCTAAGATTGGCAAAAACCATGATTTTGTAAAAAAATCAAAAAAATCATTTGTTTTATTCAAATTGATTTTTTTGATTTGATTGGAATTTCGGTTGATTTTGCTGATTTATTTACTACTCCTTCCCCTTTTTTTACTCTTTAAATGAGAACAATAAGTCCTTCTGATCTTAAAAAAATGTATTATCCTATAAAATAATTGATCTAAGGTTGGCAAAAATCATGATTTTGTAAAAAAATCATTTGTTTTAAATATTTTTTTAATTTTTTTATTTGAGTGGAATTTCGGTTGATTTTGCTGATTTATATACTACTTAGTACTCCTTCCCCTCTTGTTCCTCTGTAAATGAAAACTTTAAATTCTTCTGATCTTAAAAGATGTATTATCATATAAATAATTAATCAGTTGTTGGTAAAAAAACACCTCACAATTTAAAACAAATCATTTGTTTCATTTTTAAAGTAATTTATTCAATTCAAATTTCACTTGATTTCGATGATTTATATGCAACTACTTCCCTCTTGTTACATTCTTTAGAATAGTAAGTACTTCTGATATTCAAGAATGTATTATTATAAATAACTGATCTAGGATAGGCAAAAAAATCATGATTTTTTGTTTTTACAAATAAAAAACATGATTTATTTGAATTGATTTTTATGATTTTAATCGTTTTTCTTTTTGATTTCATTGATTTTTGTTGTTACACTTTAAAACATGTGCTTCATTTTGATCTTTAACAAAATTTTACATTATTTAAATCCATTATTGATTGAAGGTTGGGAAAACAAATCACTACCTTAACAAATAAAAATAAAAAAGATTAATATTAAAAAATTCTATTGATTTAAAACACACATATTTTGAGGATTTATGTTCTACACCTGCTCCTGGTGTTACACTTTCAATGTGACCATCAACTGTTTCTGATCTTCAAAAAAGTGTAAATGATTCAAATTACTGATCCAGGATTGGACAATGATCATTTAAAAAAAAAATCAAAAAATCAATATATGAATTTTGCTGCATGAATTATTACACATTTACCGACTGTATAAATCAAGTTGTAATGTTGAAATGCTACCTTGGTGAGGGTCTATGGGCCAAATTTACATTGGAAATGAGCAAAACTATAAGATGTATGAATGCAGGGGAAAATATATTGAAAATTCTGATAAGAAAGTGAAAAAATCAAGAAAAAATCTTGATTTAAATCAATGATTTTTTTAAAAAAATCATTTGATTTAAATCGCGATTTAAATCATGATATAAATCAATTGATTTAAATCGTGCCAACCTTGCTTGTGAGCTTCTTCCCCCTTTATTCTCATAAATATCAAATGATCTTAATGCTGTATTAATGCCGCTCTTACCCATCTTATACCAAAAATAGTGCCGCCCTCTCTGACCTCATTAATGGCGCTATCTGGATTTGAAATGCTTATTTAATATAAGTTGAGGATAAATCCTCTTTTTACAGCCTAGCTGTTACTTCTATTGATTAATTGTGGCAATAGACTTTTGAATGTTTGTTTTGATCAATTTCAATGAAAATGTCGTTTTGGCGGCCATTTTGGACTCCAAAAACTACGAAACTGCCACCAAAATAATTTTTAATAAGTCAAATTATGACTAGTAACATGTTGTGGATTCATTTTGGCAGCTGTCTTGGATTTCTCAAAATGCTCAATAGTGCGGATTTTGCATCAATCAGTTCTTGAATCTATGGGTGTCAAAGAGTAAGAATCACTCAAAAACAATTGTGCGGACTCTATTTTGGCCCTTTTAATTTTTCCACAGACTATAGGGTTAATATTCAAACTCACCCGGTTCATGTTCCCCTGGGTTATCGGATATTTCTAGCACCCACAGCTCTCTGTTCCGGACGGATTGACCAATAGAATACAGTCTTGTGATTTCAGGATAGCGTTTAGCATAATCCTGTAGTACTGCAGTCATCTGCTCATGGGTGTGATGGTGGAACACTGTTGGTTCTATGAAACCTGAAGCTGTGTTGGAGAAAGTAACAAGTTGAAGTGAGTCTAGCTAATAAAACAGAGGCGCTTTTAGTGCAATAAACCAAAAAGGCCTCATTGCCCTTTACAAAGAAAAACCTTACACTACATACACAAAATGATATAACAACAACAAATCAGGAACATGCACCTATTGATTGAACAAATTAGTTTTAACCAAAGACTTAAACTGACTGAGGGAGGTGACATGGCGAATGTCAACAGGTAATTCATTCCATAAAGTAGGAGCAGCTGTGGAAAAGGCACGCTTGCCATATGATGTTGAAAACCTAGGAATCACAAGCTGAAGTTTTGAACATGAACGCAAAGAACGAGCAGGTCTATAGATGTTAATGAGATCTTTGATGTACTCAGGAGATTGCCTGTTGATGGCTTTGAAAGTTAAGAGCAAGATTTTGTAAACAATACGCTTATCAACTGTTAACCAATGGAGATCCTGTTATTGTATGTAAACGTTGAGCTAGTCAATGGTAGATTCGTTAGTCTCCATCTTGACAGCACCACTGACTGGTAAACTATAGATTATGCTCACCTTAGCCCCCCCTAATTAGAGAATAAAAGATAAGATTTATTGTTTGCCTGTCATGTAATGGGCACCCCAAAATAATGTACGCCCATCCATTATGAGACGATAGATGACAGGCAAAACAATAAATCGCCATCTTTTATTCTCATTCTTAGTCACAAATTTGAGTCATTTATAAACCAAAAACGATGAAAATTATTGCCAAAAACTATAAACACTATCATTGGAAAAACGTACACCCCTATTCAAACATGAAATATTCCAAACCCAGTAAAGCTCTTCGTGCCGGATGTGTGCGTATACCTGCATCGGGCCGTGATTTTGAACGCGCGGCTCCACTGCGTTTCACGCTGAATGCACTGTCATCTATCGTCTCATAATGGATGGCCAAAATTCCTTATTATAGGAAGTAAAATTGCACTCAGTGACTAAGAATTACAGAATAAAAGATAAGATTTATTGTTCTGCCTGCCATCTATCGTCTCATAATGGATGGGTGTACATTATTTTGAGTAATGGGTGCCCCCGAAAGCCCATTATGAATGTAACGCTAACACCCTGTCATGTAACGCTAACACCTTGTCATATATTGTCTCATAATAGATAGCCAATTATTCCTTATAAGGAAATGAAATCCCACTCATTGACAAAGAATCTACCAAAGATATCAAGTCTTAACTAGTTCATGTTGATGCGAATATTGGAGGATTATTGGCAGTGGCGGGACTGCTGCAGTGTCTTATTTTTAATGTCCCTTTCATTTTGTGGCCACTGTTGACTCTGGGTAACACAATGCTGCCCCTGGCTATTCTGTCGGACGCAGTTGTTGAATTTAGCGTACTCATTCCACGTTACTGGAGTGAAACTTTCTGTGCCATGTCTATGGAGTGAACCAATATTTCCAAAATATTTTATGTTTCTGCTCTGATTCATTATTTTTTTCTTACAATAAAGTTGAAAGACACATTTATGCACAATATATCCAAAACAGGGGTTGATACAGAAAATAATTTAGCTACAGAGATCAATTTTGTGGACTTTGTTTCACGCCAGGGAGTAACATGGAACAGCCTCAATAGACCTTTTCAAAACACGACTTTCCGAGAATTTCCGAAGCTGATTTTACACTTTCCGGCAATTACCAACAGAAAAAGTGACTCTTCAAAACAATAACCAGAATGTAAAGTTTGCGTTCTCGTTAACTGGTTGCGTACGTATTCAAACTTGTAATTGGGGTTAGCACTAACGAGTCACTTTTTAAAAAGTTTTAGTGTGATGCGCTCCGAGTTGACTGGTAATTGTAAGCTTAATCAGACGATTTCACTCTTTCTGTCAGTGAGCATATGGTGGCCCCAGCCAAAAGTTGTTCAGAATTAGCACCTCTAACCATGTATAAATCTGAATATAATTACTTTTAGAGCACTGCAAATGCGAGAGACTTTTCGGAAAACTTTGTTTACAAAAAAGTACATTCTAATGAGCTCGTACGTGATTGGTTGATAAAAGGGCCACGTGATCGACGTTCCGAAGATTACCGAATGGATTTTGAAAAGGTCGACTGACAAATCAGAAGACAAGATTCTAGACTGTGACATCAGTGCGTCCATCAGAATACTAAGTCTTACCAGTCAGTGTCGATGCAACCAGTGGAGGGCTATGCAGGGGTGGAACTGTTGGTCACGTAAATCCCTTTATCTATAACAAATACCAAATCTTACCAGCTAGTGTCGATGCTACTGTTGGAGGGCTAGGCAGGGGTGGGTCTGTGGGTCTCAGTCTGAATGTCACTACATATATCAAGTCTTACCAGCTAGTGTGGATGCAACCGTTGGAGGGCTAGGCAGGGGTGGGTCTGTGGGTCTCAGTCTGAATGTTACTTCCGTTGCTGGACCATCTAACACCTCTACATTATGTACAGCACTCATTTCATATCTGAAGTACAAAACAAAATGAATAGAGAAAATAATTGTGAATGTACATGTGATTGTGATCAAACTGTATAAGATTCTATAAGTGTAATAAATCCCATTTGGCAAGTCACTTTTCTAAGCATGTGCTATAGAAACTACATGTTTTTAGTAAACTATAGCTTTCCATCTGATGTGCTATCCTGTGATTATAATTAATAGAGAAGTAATGATTATGATGCTGAAAGGAACTAAAGGATGAATCCGTAAACTAGATGAAGTGACTGGTATATATTTGATCCTTGTCGCTAAGTTTTTTACTAAGGTATATGTTTTTTACATGTGGAATCTAGGCTAGTCCCTTTCATTTGTTGAGGTTGGTCATTGATACTTTGGTTTAGACCTATAGGACCCTTGGTTTACAAATAAGAAGCCAATGGCTTTAACAATGTTTATATCAACACCTTCACAAGAGTATGGGTAAAAACCCTTGGACTTTGCCGATAAAAGACTTGTAGTAAAATTATCAATGGAAAGGAGAATTATGGTAAAAGTTTATAATTTTTTTCATTTCATCACTAAGGAATAAAAAGGATGTGATATAGAAAATTGGAATTCAGGCCCATATATTCCATAAATGTTTTGAATTTCTCTTTTCAATAGTTCAGTTGTAGGTCCCTGTTATCAGATCATGATTCATGAAGAGCGATGTGACATTACAGATTTTTTAAAATATTAGCACAAATAGTTCTACATGTCTAAATATGCCAAAATCCCTGACAACATCCTCCATTTTTATCAATTTCCATTATGGACATATTAAAGCATTTCTTTTAAATGCCAGAAGCCCATATTCACAGATTTATCGGCCTTCACTTCATAGCACGAAATTTGCTGCTGTTTCAAAGCTAAAAATTAATGATTATGAAAATAAAGATAATAAGATTTACAAACAATACCCTTTGTTTTCATCACACATGGTAAATTATAGAAGTAATATTTAAGAATAAACTTAAGATATATATAATACAAACTACCAGAAACTGTGAATAATCAACAGAGAATATCTGAATATTATAGTACTATTAGGTAGAAATATACAGGGATCAAAAATAGAAAATTGTGTGTACAATTTTTTAAAAAGAGTGCTGGAAAAGGGTTCACATCTACATTTGTTACAAGAAACAACTGTATTGGGGTACCTGGTATTGCATTTACAAATGAGATCGTTTTACTTGAAGCCTTGAATTTGTAAACATTAAAAGTTACTGTAAAACAAGAAATATTTGCGGAAATTGTTTTTTGTGAATTTCAGAATCTGGGTTTTTTGGCAGCAGTTTAATTTCACTAATTTCATCAGCATGCCATTGAAATCATTGTACATTATTAATATTAGTGGCAAATTAATTTTGCAATGGGGTATTAGAGAAATTAAATTGCTAGCAAATATTTCTTGTTTTACAGTAATACATCATTCTAGCATGCATCAACAATATAAAGCCATTTAGACACACAAATGAATGTACAAAGAGAGATTAACTTTAACAGTATTTAGTAAAACTCAGAAAAGGTCCGACTACAGTAAGAGTTTTATTCCCCTTTCATACATGTAGTGGCACAACTGTCACTTCAAGCATGCTTCAAATACAAAAATATAATATGACTATAATTTTTAAAAATATCATAAAATTTAGGTTCTACAAAAATGACCAATATTACATCATTTAGATTAGCTGGAATATCATACATTAATTAAACAAATAAATATAATTACAGGTGACCATGCATCTACATATGAACCACTAATCTAGATTATCTAGATTCAGTAAATTATTCAGCAATCAATAAAGAAATAGAAAATTTAGTTACATCAAAATTATTGTATTTACATTCCAATGGTTAATATCATGGTTTGTAAATAATGACACTGAAAGAAAAACATCAATTAGCAACTTATGAAAATATTTCAAGTGATTACCTACATGTAAGACTAGGGTCACAATACTTTGTACGAACCGTTATGAACAGTGTTTAGTCCGTCAGGGAGTGAAGCAAGCATTGAGGACGTCGCTTGCTGCCAATGGTCCTTTTAGATGGACTAAACACTGTTCGTAACTGTACCTACAAAGTATTGTGAGCATAGTCTAACTTAAACCATACATTATCAATTTTCTTCTTGTTTACTATATGATATGTTATTGAATTGAAAATATAAAATATAATGATAATGACAACTTTTAAAGTTGATGTTTAATTTCATTGATATTACAAGTATTTTTCCCAGGTAACTCTTTGGATTCAAAGTGTGCAAGCCTATTTATTACAGGCGCACTTGGAAACAAATTTCAAAGCATAGCTGAACTAATAGTTTTACAGAATACCCTCATTTACAAGCACTGGGTAGCTCAACTGATCACCAGAAATCGGTCATTTGTCTGATGGTGTGTCTGCCCAATGATTGTGAGGGAATTCTATGAACCTATTAGTAATAGCTGCCTTTCCAGAGGTCCATGCTTTGAAATTTGTTTTCATAACACATATACTGAAAAGGAAGTTGATATCAGAAAGTATTACAACAAGAGAAGGTTAACCACTACAGGAAATAAACTAAGATTATTCATGAGATATTTGTGTTGTTTTGTTAGAATATAAAACTGAATCCGAACCTATTTCCCTTGTTTAACAAAATATTAAAAACAATGTCAACATCATTATCATGATGATATTATCAAACACAACCAATAGATCTCTTACATATCAAACCATTAGTATTACTTCACAAAATTCAACAAACTTAAGCCAAATAAACAAATAATTACTGAATAAATTAATCAGGTTTGGTAGATATAAATGCAATAGTTCTTTCAATTTTTGGCAAAACTAGTAACTAAAACTTACTAATTTTAGCTGACGGTTTCGGTGTTGAACCAACACCTTTCTCAAAGCTGATGTTGCTGCTTGTGTGATGGTACTGATCTACCTGACGACTGGCGGGAAATGATGTCACTTCCAGTGCTGTTAGTCTTTTTCCCAGTCGTAAGTAGTGGATCATATAAGTGACTCAAGTTGTAGACCCCCTCGTCTCTGTTCATGACTGACTGCCCTCTCCTCCTTATCCAGATCGACTCTCTTATCCAACGTGATTTCCTATTGCTCTCTCTCTCTCAAGGATTTGTGCCTCCCCCCAGTTGATTAAATGATTAGCCCTGGCAACATGATCAGAAATCGCAGAGTTCTTGACACAAGGCTCTGACTCTTTCCTTTTTGCTCTCGTGAATTTCTGAAGTCCGGCTTTCTCTGCCTCTCTTTATGTTCCTCTACCCGGATGCCTAAATTGTGTTTTGTTTCACCGACATATGTTAAATCACAACTGCCGCACGGGATCTCATACACACAATTTGGAGTCTTAACAAGATCTTGTTTGTCCTTAGGGTGAACGAGCAACTTTCTGATTGTTGAGTGTGGCTTCACGGCAGTAGAAATGTTGTGTTTTTTAAGGATTCTACTGAATTTTTCCGAAAGTCCGGCAACATAGGGGATGACTACTAAGCACTTGTTCTTGTTTTCAGGTGGATCAATACCATCACACAAGCAAAAACATCAGCTTTGAGAAAGGTGTTGGTTCAACACCGAAACCGTCAGCTAAAAATAGTAAGTTTTAGTTACTGGTTTTGCCAAATATTGAAAGAACTATTGCAAAAAAATAATTATTTGTATCAAAGCTGCCACACTTGTTTGTGAATTGGGTCATCTGGAAAAAAAGTAATGCGGTAATTTATTTTATTTCAAT
>JXSR01S023436.1:114944-130779 GCA_000969725.1 Ophiothrix spiculata | reverse complement strand
TCATGACAGAATCAGCTACAAAAGTTCATTGTCCTCGCAAAAAAGAGAAAATAGTTTATATGTTGTTATTCTTGCAAAAAAGAGAAAATAGTTTATATGTTGTTATTCTTGCAAAAAAGAGAAAATAGTTTTTCGATGTATGGAACTTTTTTGAGAGGTTTAGTTATGGTGAGAAAAAAGGCTTTCATACAAGATGCAGTGGTCAGAAGGTAAAAAGATGATTTTGAGAGCTGCCTAAAAGAGGCGTTTAAAATATTGAATTTAGACTTATTCTCTTTTTATAAACACATGTTTTTTTTCTAATTCATTTAATGAAATTAAGTTTTAAGTGTTATTAAAAATCTCACAGTTCTTTTCTCCAGAGATCCCACTTTAAAGGTAACCTATTGCACTTTGTCATAAATGAAGTAAGTCTGAAGCAAATTTAACTTAAGATATGGTCTAATTCCTGCTGATATCATGTTGCCATCTCCTCTTTTTAAGAATTTTTTAACCAGACCTTATTATTGCAGATTAGAATTGCCATTTCCACACTGGAATATGGAAATGACCATGATTCAATGTATCAAGTATTTACATTTGAGTTATTTCTGTATACTTTTGCCTAAAATGATTTTTTTTTGGGGGGGGGGGGGGGGGGGGGGGGGGGAGGGGGACATATTCAAATATTTTGTTCCCCACATGGAACATCCATTGTAGATAGATACACAAGGATTTTAACTGATTTTTAAAAATTGTGAAAAGTACATTGGCATATAATATTCTCTGGCATGGTAGGGTCAAAATCAACCCTTTTATTTTGGTTTCCTACGTTGCACTAGTAATACATACCACAAAAACGGAAGTTAAAATAAGACTAGTTCATTAAAGATAACAATTAGACAGGATCACGCAAATTACACTCATCATTAAAGGTTTGACAAATATATAGTTAACCTTGTTTTTTGGTTTACATAATTCTTAGTATCTTTTGTGATCTGCAATAATTATGACTTTGATGACATTTATGGCCCAGTTATCGTCTTTATGTTTGTAATTGCAGTATCGATCAAATGTCAATTGTGGACTGTTATACCATGCAAATTGTAGTATATACCTGGAGTCTTTCAGGGGGTCTCCTCCATTTTGCCTAGTGGTACAATATTAATATCTGCAAAAATCAACCTGATAAATCTTATATCATTCTTAGGCCAGGGTCAGACGAATTACGCGGTTGCATTTACTACAATAATTTTATTAATTACGACATGCGGTCAGACTTACTTTTTGCAATTATTTATTACAATCGTGTCACATTTCTTTCCGGTCACACGAGGACAAACCAATTACGAGATTGTCATACGAAAGTGTCAATCAAATACCGTATGCTTTACTGAGGTAGCCTCCGACTGGGCGGAGCGTAATTGAACCAAGGTTTAGTTACCAATGATCCCAAAAAAAAACAAATTTTGCGCACTAAATCTCACCTATCATGATATGTTCAAATATGTTATAGAAAGGGATAATATGTAAGGACTGGGCAGCAACTCAGTGGTACTTTCAGGTTACAGGTTTTGGAAACGGAGGTCCACGATTCAAAAACAGACATTTTTCATCCTTCATTCTTAGAGGAAATATAAGCTAGAAATAGAAAAGTTAGAAATCAGAGTTAAAACATGTCCCTTTTAAGTTTAAATGTATTGAGTGTCATATTAGAGGGACCCCCATCCCGATCTTTTTCTTTTATTTGGTTACTTGCAATATTCTGCTGACAGCTAGGAAGACAAATGATAATAAAGCCAATTTATCTTTCAAACAATTGCTGTCATATTGGGTGTATATTCAAAAGTCAAAACTTAATAATCCAAATGATCAATTGTATATCATTATTTATGAGTTGCATCTTTTGTCCTGTTTTTTTAATGGTAAAGAATAAAATTTTATCATCATTTTTGTCTAGGTTTCTGTGTGTAATGCTCATTATCAGAAATGTTATAAATATTTAACAGTTTGTGTATTGTTTTTCTTTCTATTGTTTCAGATTATCTACCATTTCAAAAAGAAATTTCTTAGAATCAGTGTCCCAAGAAGCTTTCTGACAGTCAAATCACCAAATTCATCAGCTATAGGATAGGATGACCACAGTAAACTGGAACTAAGGTGTGGCTATGTAGAAGATTTTACCCCCCTTTAATACAGTGGATCAGTCCATGTGCATAGAATTAATTGGTTGAAAGTTAAATTTCAACAAGAGTGGACTGTTTTATTTCTCTGTAGGGAGAATATTTGAAGTAGTTGTGTTAAGATGATGATAATTGAAAATTGATAGCTTAATTACTTGCATTTTAATTGTCTGTTTGCAACAGACATCATAGAGCTAAGTCAGTGTCAGTGATGAATTGGCATAATGAGACTGTGACATCGTCATTTATGGCGGCTAAATAAAATTGCACTATAATTATGCAGCCATGTAACTATTGAGAACACATTAGTCATACCAGACTTATTAAGAGCAAAGTATGTTAAGAGTAAGCATTTAATGATGAAAATGATCAATAAAATGTGACTTGCTCCCATGAAACCCGGACAAAGTCGCCAGAACACTTAAGGAAATATAGCCTAATAAACTTGTCACAAATCAATACAAAACAAAGGAATTTTCAACCTAAATGTCCACTTTTGACAGACAAAACATTGAGCAATCCTGGAGTATGATATATCATTGGAAAGCTTGTATTTTTAGCATTTAAAATTTAGTAAAGTTTGAAAAATGGATTTGTCCGACTTTGTCCGGGTTTCGACAGAGCAGGTCACAAATAATGACTGTAATTTTTTGTAAAAATGTCAAATGTCTATTGATTGGACTATTTCTAGATACAATTTTGGCAGCACAAAATAGATATGTTTAATACATTAATGGAGTGACTGGGGCGCACAGGCCAGGTTTGATGCCAAAACCTTAAAAATCAGCCCAATTTTGCCTTTTTTACCCCATCCACTTCCCGGGGTCAACCTTAAAATACAGATCCTATCTACGACAACTTCATTCATAGGACCTTTCATTCATTTTTTCTGGAAAGCAATATTTAGGTTGAAAAAATTCAACAAATCTAAATACTGAAGAATACAACATGATTACATCTGTTTTGACCACAGTATGTTTGGTGTTGCTTTGGAAAGGTCAACTTATGCCCCCTTAACAAGACTTCTGTCAAACATCATCCATCACTACTATTCTCATAACTACCTAAACTTGTTGGGCACTTTGCCAATTAGATGATTACCATGTAACCTTTCTAGACAATTAGCTAGGAGATGTTAAGTCACGTAAGGCGCATTCCTCACATCCATATATCAACTTGTTTCCGTTCCTCCCTCTTGATGACTCTTGTCTAAGTTAAAACAATACAACAACCAAACAACCATTGATGAAGATGACACAAAACATTAATAATTCTATAGTGACATCAATAACCACATATGAACAGCACAAATTCATGTCTGAAAGCTTATTGGAACTAAATACTTGGTTTGAACTATCTCTCAGTTGAGATTGATAAGTGAAAATTTGAAAATCTGTATGATTCATTCAATCTGTTAGAATTTGTTGATTTTATGATTTGAAAGCCAAAGAGAAATGAGCATAATAAATCTCTATAAATTGAGTATAATGAATCTATACAATGCTGCAATTGTTTCATAAATAGAAACAATTCGATTGTTTTAAACTCATACTACACTGAAATGATATTATTTCAATTGTAAGATTCTGATTTATGTATTTGTTAATTATTTATTTATCTAACTGTCTGTGATTATTTGCATTGGGTTGGTAAAGAGTAAATTGGTGTAAAATTTTTTAATCATACGATTTAGGTCCGTCATGAAAGGGAGTACTTTTTGTTCTAAAACCCTTGATAAAATCTTAAACAATTTTTTAATTTTTTACCCCAGATAATATTGAATCAAAAAAGATATGTTTGAAGAATTAAAACTTTTAAGTTTTAATTCTTCAAACATATGTGTTATAACACATAACAGGCCTTTTTACATATATATCTTTATCCATCTACACAATTCAACTGCAATATCAAATATTACAAAGCAACCTGATTAAATTTCAATTTACATTGAGACTTTGAAAAATGTATGTGTTTTGCCGAATTTCTTTCTGTAAAATAGTTGGTCAACAAGTCCACTATCATATTCTACTATTTATAAGAATCAATTTCCTGAGTACAATTCAACTGCATTACATCAAATATTACAAAGCAACCCGATTAAATTTCAATATGCAATGAGGACTTTGAAAAATATATGTGTAATTTTGCCGAATCTCAATCTTTCTGTAAAATGGTTGGTCAACAAGTCCACCATCATATTCTACTGTTTATAAGAATCAATTTCCTGTGTAGGAGAGCCTCTCATCCATCAAAGTCACCAATGTAATCAACAGAGAAATGCTAAACCAGATTCATTATTGTAATGCAATATGCCATTCTGATGGCTTTTATATCAAGATATCACGCAATACACTCGAACTATTGGTATTGCTACAAAGAAAACAATGTACAACAGGCTGCAAACTGTTTATTTATATGATATACTTTAGTAGTGCTTAATCTTGTTCCAATGTGGTCCAAAATGTTGTTATAACTCTGATTTAATGTAAGGTGTTTTTCAGATCTCAAGAATTCTTGTCCTGTGTTAAAGGAGTTGGATGATATAACAGAAATGGAATCTGAATATGTAAAAGTGAAAAAACTTGTGTAACTAATGTCTGAAATGCCTCAAACATTTAAAGCTCAACTTATATGACAGAATTAATGAATACTCCTTTTAATACAAAGATTTTGTACTAGTGGAGTTCCATGGTCCCAATATTCTTTTGAAGGTTCTGAGGTACATTTTTTTCCCTTTTCAATTTGGATATCTAATCTGACTCTATATGCTGCTTGTTCTCTAACTATTTTTTGTGTAAATCAGCCGACTGACTCCCTTAAATTCATCATGCATTTAGATGATCATAATGTTTGTTCTTTTATTTGCTGGTTTCATATCATATGATGTTATCATGTGACATCCTGTTTTGCTCACATGACTCTCGTCTGAGGTCACATGATAGGCCTACATATATTTGTTGAAACATGCAAATAATTCATTGCCAAATATTGTTTTGGTATTGTTTAATTTATATTGTAATTTTTACTGCATCTCAATTATCATATTATTACATTGTCACTTTAATTCAAATTTGCTTTGCCCAACTTGTGTTGTTAACATTTTATATATTTGTTTGTGCTACATATAAATTGCGTAACCTTTGGCTTTTTTGTGCATGAATATTGTTTCTGCATAAATGTTATAACAGTTTTTTAATTGCAAAGTTGTTTGTTAGATTGGTTTTATTACAATATCAAAATCATTGCACGCGATGTACTTTATCACTCCAATTACATAATCCACAGAGTAATTTAAACACTAACAAACCAAGTAATTACCGGTAATACGATTTCACTTTGGCCTACGCAATCAGCGCATCATATTGCATGATCATGTTTATGGTCCGACCACGCTGTTATTAGAGAGGTCCAAAGTGACACAATTCATTTGTAACATCTATTTCTGTATTTATGAGCGGAAATTGAGTGTGTGGGTGTGTATAAACCAACAGCCTGCTGGCCCAGGGCTAGGCACAGAATTGTTGTCTGTCATTTCTACAATCAGCTGACAATTTGGATCGTATAGTCTGCCCACATAGTTTATATATAAAATTTATAAATCATATCGGATACATCTGTGTCACTGTATTTAGATGTTTTTATCTAGATTTATTTGTAAATTTTGTTATTCTGAAATAAGGAATTATATATGTTTGCAGTAGTTTGTTAATACTTTAAAGTATAGGCTTATTGTTTCAAAATCTGATCATAAATTTTTATTGAAAAAATGCTCGCCAAAAATCAGAAACTGCTTTCCATATTTGATAAAAATTTGACTCATAGAAGTAGAGTAGTAAGTACAAATACATTGCTGAAAGAAAAAAAATATTCTGTTACGATTTTATGTAGCCTGCAAAGCAAATTTTAAATACTTATCTCAAAAACGATACGACTAATTTTTTTGCACCAAAAATGATGAAGTTCCTATCTTGCTATTAAAGTGACATAACAGTATAGTAGAACATCGGTTGAAGTGGGATTTTATTTAAATATTTAAGGTGCAATTCATGATTCTGATGTGATGAGAGCATCACTTCTTTTCTAATTGAACTTTCATAAAAAATGTAGAATCCTGCTATAATAAAGCTTTTTTTAGGTACATGTAGTTTATAGAGGCCATATGTCTTTTATTTGAAATAGGCCTACATACAAATTCGGATCAATCTGCATTTCCCAGATCTGAACTAAAATATCTGTCAACTTGTAGCATAGCAGATCCAGATTTTCAGCCAGTGTGGATGCAAAATAGATGCAAAGTTGTTGGCGGCACACCACAAAATAGCTCCCCATCGACTTACTGTACAAAATGGCTCCCCAAACACACCCTCTTTTAACCAAAAATAATGAAAAATATACACCATCAAGGCAAGATTTTCGAGATACCATGTGTTGAATGGTAATACAGCGCCCCCCCCCCCCCCCTCCACCATCCTGAAAGTCACATTTTGTATTTCCAGAATGTCATGCATTTTTGGGGAAAGCCTTAAAAGTTTAGCAAAATACTCTGGAGATGAGATCAAAAATGGCATCAGAACAACTTTAAATAATCCGAACTCCATGATTAGAGCAAAATATACACCAAACATATTGTCCTTCTACACTTTTTGAGGTCCTCATTTAAAAGAAGGCAGTCAATTTTGCTGATTTTAGAAATGCTGGATAGCGACAGTTTATTTAGTGTAGTGGACCCTGCATATGGAAAGATGGATCCAGTATGCCCTCCATGTAAGCCTATATAGCCTATATTTTGACTTTGCCGTCGGGCTTTGCTGTGTACTTGTAGTTAGTATCATGATCTGTGAATCAGCAATGACCTGGCAAATTGGGCAAGAGGTCATTAGAAATTCAAACTAAAAATAAACCAGATTCTTAGATAAACCAGGCATTTAAATTAAATCTTAAGGAAGTGATATCATGATGCCAGGGAATCTCATGATGAAGCACGGCCATGTGAACCTGACGAAGTCCAGCCAGCTTCCAGCCATGGTCCAGGGGTGCTTAACAAACTGACCATCTGGTCCTGGTCCAGGGGTGCTTCAATAACCATCTGGTCCTGGTCCAGGGCTTCAAAAACGGCTAAGTCTAACTCAAGCGACCCCAGAGAGATGTGACACAATCAGTCATTGTAGCATGTGACATTATTAGTTGTCCCCTTTGTTTATTCAACGTATGATCTATGAAAAAACATAACGGGAAAGTGTGATTCAAACCCTGTGATTCAAACTCAAACTATTAATAACTTTCATATTTCATAAGAACAAATGCTGTAATCAATTTATCACTCAGTAAACAACTTTAAATAAATCTTAACTCCATTATTAGTGCATAATATACACCAAACATATTACCCTTCTACACTTTTCGATCCAGGTCCTCATTTTTCGCCTCAAGCAAAGGCTTGAAACATGCTCGAGAAGTCAATGTTTTTGGAAGGTAGGCCTATTGCTTTATAACCCTAACACCACAAGAACGTTACAAATCCCATTCCACAAGATCAAGAAAAACCCCAAATACTTCCAAGACCAGAGTTTGCTATTGTCATGCAAACGCTTGCAGGACGCCTAATTTCTTTTTGCATCCTTAATGGGCCGTATTGTTATCTCTCTCTTCCAGGACAGTGCAGTATCCACCCCTTCACTTGCCTAAGTGAAGATTTGATCAGGGTGTGAGGGGCCCCAGGTTCGGATCTGGGGAAATCACTGTGACCCATTTTTAGTATGTAACTTTCTGAGTTTTTAAACGAAGAGGTGCTTAAATATGTCAGGGTTAATTATTTGACATCCTGTAATATTTACAATGTCATATATAAAAATAAGTTTTATGCAAATTTTGATTAAAAGGGAAATGTTTAATCTCTTGCTGGTACTTAGTCTTTCCCAAATGTCATATTTGTATTAACCATTACCACGCCCAATTGTAAACTCTGAAAAAACTAGGCTGAAAAGATGCTATATGTACAGCACTAAATTGGTACACATACTTTGCAATGACTTATTGCTAATCAATGTACTGGATATATTTACCTTGTGGTTGACTTTATGGGCTTGTTTTACATGTTGTTGTGTAGGTGTCAATAAACATAGACAGAGACAGATTGCGTTTACAGTTGACCAAGAAAATGTAACAGATGACGGCCCAACATGCTTTGGGAATCACGGCTGATCATGCTCAATTGGATTTCCGTCATGCTCAATTTTCCGTTCCAGTTTCCCCAAGCTGAAAATGTGAACCATTTCTTCTGTATGAAAACATTAAATTCCTATACTTAAAACATCTAAACTTTCCTACATAAAAACTTCTAAAACTTAAAGGTGCAATTCATGATTCTGATGTAATGAAAACCCCACCTTATTTAAAGGCTAGATAAAAAGAAGTGTACAACATAAATGTAGGCTGAAAATTTGACTTGAATCGTACCATTCGTTTTCAAGTTACAAGCTTCAAAGTGTTTCAAACCCAGGTTTCAAATATCCCCAAAGACTAACTTGTAATTTCTGTCGGGGCAGTATATTAGAAAATTACACTCTTTCTCATTTTTGTAAAAAATGCAAGCACATATGCAAGAATGGTTTGAGCATTGTAACATATAACAGTCAAGGATTCTTTTAAAGATAAATAACTCAAACTTGATGGAAGTGACCTTGAGGATGAAAAGTGGATCACGAATTGCCCCTTTAATATTTCAAGATGTATTTGAAGAAGGATAACCTAAAATATTGTCATTCTTCTAAGTTTGAAATTTTTTGTAGGAAAGTAAAAATTTGTGCACATTCTCAATTTTGGTGTATCTTTAAACATCTGTTAAAATAAAAAGGCTAATTGCTTTAAACTATGCTTTCGTTGTGCATCATGGGATATGTGAAATATGTGTTTCGGAAGTGACCAATACGTCCCTTGCCTGGCTAGCCATGTGCATCCCAGCATTGGGGACAGACAAGGTTGGGCTGGAGGTGTCACAATTAAACTATCTATTTGAGTCTATCAAGTGGAAATTGCAATAACACGGTCCCATTTTTGAGCTCGGGCAGAACGTGAGTTGGTGTGAAACGAAAAGCATTCCAAGTTATGAGTGACGTCTATGTTAGTACTGAAAGTGAAAATCAACAAATTATTATTTTTACTTATGGCACCACAAGTCTGTATTTAAATAAAGTGAAATTAAAGTTGAAATAATATAGATCTATATGTTATCTTTTTATAAGAATTATTTATCTTGCTGTGATATTCAAGATAGCCAAAGTAGAGTGTATTTTGGTTTCACATTGTGCAATGTGTAAGACAGTTTGAACATTTCAAGTATCAGTCATTGTTCTTTATAAGATGTAACCCATCATATCAAAAGGTACCTTAAGGGTCTCAAAATGAAAATTGATTTTTGGGTCTCATCTAAAAGATTATATTTTAAGCTTTAAAATGACACCTTGCTTTTTGTAATTGGATGTTCTATTGCAAAGTTACATCCAAATTGGTAAAAGGCATCGGGCATCAAGTTTAAAGTTTCTGTAATTGTAAAACTTGAATGGAGAAAGGATTTTTATCTCAGTTTTTAAAACATTTGTCTTATGTTTCGGATTTTGGAACCTGATTAATATGATAGAATAAACTTCAAACCTAACGTTTCTGATGAAATTAGAAATTTGGCCTTGGACATGATTTTTGACTATGCTCAGCTTCAATGGCCCGTATCTTATAATTTACTATGCCGACGTTAAGGTACCTTTCGATATGACGGGGCACAAATATTGAGTCCAGCATTCATTTGAAAAAAGAACAATATCAATAATAAAACCACTTAAATCAATTAATCTGTTTGATGTAAAATACTAGTAACCAAGATATTTTGGTTTAAAAATTTGTATAGATTTTCCTAAAATAAGTATCTGTTAGAAATTGAAAACAAAACTTTTCTTAGCATATTGTTCCATACTTTCATGTATAATTTGATCTGTATATTTGAGTTTTTGGTACTTTGAGCAATATACTTCATAAAGAGTAAAGAATTGGACAAAAATAATTTTCTTAGAAAATAGAGACTTGGGCGTAATCTGTGTTTTCTTTGAATTTTTATTCTTCATAGCAAATGACACTTACAATTGAGAAAGTTTGCCCAATATTGAGCAATGTTTATGATATCATAATGCAAACTAATTTTTGGTTTTCTAAATCAATATTAGGCAAACAACACATTTATCCGGTCCAAAGTCCAAAGACAAAGACTTTGTCAAGCTGAAAAGAATTGGGAATTAAAAATAAATGGCCCACATGCCGCGAGTTTATTCAAGCTTGTTCTGATATTTAAACGAACTCAATGTACACCATTTTCATATCGATAGGTAAACACACACGGGACGACAAGTTCAATTGTACAAGGTACATAGTTAATTGTTCAGTCCGGAAGTGGGCTAGATAGACATTGTTAATTATTTTGGGCAACATGTGTATTCACTGGTGTGTAACTATGCACCACCTTTTTCTGTCAATTTGATGACGATTAATGCCACATATGGACAATTATGTCATTTGGAGGATATTTTTGTTAAAATGTGGACATTTAGTATAGAAATAGTATGTATCTTTTGTGCTTTTTATGATTTATTTTCATATAAATTGTAAATGGAGTAAACTTGGGAACATATTCAGCAAAAAAGTCAATTTTCACTATTTGAAGTATCCTGCAGAGTTTTTTTTAAATCTTATCTTTCCATAACTCTACAGGAGTGAATGTTTAAAAACATTCTTTTACCTATATGTCGCCATAACATTGATACATAACAAAGAATACTTTGTACATACTATAGACTATAGGCTGTCTGTGACTTAAATATTGATAAAGCTGAATAGTTCTTGAATATAGGCCTACAAAAATTTGTTCAAAACATTCCGATTTGCAATATCTAGAAGTCAGCAATTGTAACATCATGTTATTATGAATATTATCTTTTCTGGTAAAGCCATTATGGGTGAATAACATTTGAAAAGGAAAAAACAACCCACCCCTAAAATGACCCAACATTTTGCAACAAGGCGCTTGGAAATCCCCACACTAAAATTAACCATTATTTGATCTACAAATAATACTTTCGTCTAAAGTTCACAATATTGTTTGTATGCGCATGATATGATTTATCTTATCATTGTTATGAAATTTTATATTGATTTGATGAAATATATCATGACAATCTGTTGGAAGCAGTTTAGGTCCTTTTAGAAGTTCTTCTGTACTGATTCTTAGAAAAATGGAAGTTCTGGTGATGGGAGGTATCTTTTATGTGGTTTGATTCATGTCTGTGAAGTGATTTTAGTACATAATTGATCAAACATATGCTATTTCAATTCTTCCTACATAAATCCTAGACATTTTTTAATGTCAGTGTGTCTTTTTGAACTTGTCTTGAAAAAACAAAATTAAGAAAACATGCAAAAATGTGGTAAACAAAGCACATAATGAGCAGGACATACCACTGGGCAGCAGCTATCCTATAATACCTTACATTCATTTCCACATTGGTGTGAAGGGATGGACAAACCTGGTAGGAAATGGACAAAAAAGGAACATGTATACTTGCCGGGGGGGGGGGGTACTCGAAAAAAAAATTGGTAGGTATGTGAGATCCGCGATATCGAACATAGGGTCTTGCAGAACGGATTTTGTTCAAAAAGAGGGTCTATGGAACTGCTTTTTTCCCGAATTGAGGTCTCAGGAACTGCTTTTTTCCCATAAAAATACAACTGTTTGAGCTAAAAATCGCTCAAAATTAAATGAAAACATGATAAAATACATTTTGAATAATTTTCTTTGAAAATGGGGTCTTCAGAACTGGGGTAATCTTGAAAAGAGCATCTTGGGGAGCGGAAGAGGAGGCTTGAAAAGGGGGTCTCGAGGGCGGCACATACCCGTACCTTCCGTCAATGTAAGTACCCCCCCGGGGTATACTTTTGGTCCCATCCAAACATTCAAATTTTAGGGTTAGGGTTTAGGGTTATGGTATATATATCTTTAGGGTAGGGTCAAGGTTTAGTGAGTTAGGGTCTGGTCATGGTAAGGATCAAGTTTTTAATGGGACCTAAAGTATACTTTTTCCAAAAAATAAATTTGTTGGAAGAAACAGGCAAGAACAAATGGTATAGTAATTTGGCCACTCGCTAACAAAACGGACAGTCATGATTTTTCTATGAGTTCACATATTTTAATTTTCACCATTAGAAACCATGGAAAAAGTACAATCAACTGTTAAGTGTTATAGTGTTAATTAATCAACAGCTCATTTGCCCTTATTAATGTACACATTTACTTTAATTTTATCAAGTTCATTGCACATTCTTGGAGCTTCAAAATGAAAATCAAATTGATGATAAAATTAGCAAGAATTTAATAAATTGACTAAAACCTGAAGGTCACCGTACCTCCTAGTCAAATTAATTGAATTAAGGATCTCTTTGATTATCAAAGCATGACAAATGATTTCATTGGTGCCAATATTTGTAGCCTAAACATGGCGATATATTCTTAATTAATTAAAGTGTTGGCATGCACCAGGCTCGTTAAGAGCAAATGACACCAGTGGACTATTTTTCGTATGAAACAATACTTGGAAAATTACCGGTTATGAATCGCCTAACAGCTGCTCTACAAATCATGATCACAAATTTGCATTAAATGGTTTTCTATTGCTATCAAGTGATTGCATACAATAGGAATATAAGGCCAAAAAAAAATAAATTGTTGTGTTGCCCTCAGCGACCGACCCTACTCGAAAAAAAAAATAGGGTCGGGAAAGCACCCAATATTGCTCAGATTGGGTGTTTTTTGAGAAAATATTTTGAAAATGCACCTAAATTTCATAATTTAGGTGCTTTTTAAAAAAAATATTAAAAAAATAATTATTTTCCGACCGTCCGACTCATTTTTTCAGGAATTTCCACTTGAGGGCAACACAACATTTTTTTTTTCTTGGCCTAAGAATCGAGAGTAAAGCTTTCCAACAACATGTGTGGAAATAATTCATCATAAAGTGATAATTTATACCAGTAGCAAAAGTGCACAGGATGTTGGATTTCATAGTGTCTGATAAAATATGATGGTATCTGGAAATTTGAGATCATAGGTTTCAACTTGAAACTTGTTTGTGAAATTGAGTTCATATATAGAAATTGTATGCTACTTTGAAGTTTCTGGTGAAGTTTGGTCCGGGATAACTGTACAAAATCATCAGTAGCTATTACTCCCGGCTATTACTGCACAAAATCATCAAGTTTTCCTTTGTTTGTTAATTGTTTAAGATAAAAAAAAATCATTCTGGCATCTTTGCAACTGTACCTTTTTAATAAAATTGATAATACTGTCACAAATGTATAGGTTCGTTCAGTGTATAGACCTGACGGGGAAGTCCTCTTTCGGATGCGAGAGGTCCCAGGTCCGAGTCCCGTCTGGGTCGTATGAAAATTTCGAAATTTATTAAGCACTGGTATGCTTCGTGATTATTACAGTAGAGTAAGTGGGATGGGTTACGTTCGGCCTGTTACAATACACTTGACTGCTTTCTCCTTAACAGATCTATAAAGAATGGAATTTAATGAATTGTTCATATTTCAGAAATGTTACCCCCCCCCCCCTCCTAGTCACCAGAAGTAAGTAGATGAATCCTGGGTTTTAGAGTACAAATTATGTTTCTGTTTTTAAATGCAATTCATACATATTTTAGATTTTGATTCAGAACTCAGTCTTGCCAGTTTTTAGATGGTTTTGATTGAAACTAAAATCAGTGATTTTTGCTCAAAATTTCCGGGCCAATTTTATCACTTTTTGATACCCTTGACACCAGTTAATTTTGTTCATGAAACAATGCACTTTAGCTAATCCACAGGTCTTAGCTTCCAGTTAATTGAATTGTTGGAGGGATAAGGGGACAATTAAGATTTCAAAGCCATGGGCATTTTATAATTGCTTTGTAATAAGCTCTCAAAGAAAATGTCCTTTGATTGTCACATTTTAAAATGTCCTGATTTGAACAAAATGTGTATTTAGGAGAACATTTCTTCAGTATGAAATTCAGTTTGGAGGAAAAGTTGTTTTGATTTTCTTTTACAAAATACATGCAGGACATCATTCAGGCATTTTCATAAATTTTACTATGTAGTGTAGTAGGGTACTGGTTCAATTTGTGATCATCATTGAGCCAAATTTGTGACACAGTGTAAAAAGAACATCATAATGTAAATCTCTAAAGATACACTTCAATTTGTAAAAGCATTGACCAGGGCCCATATTCATGAAATGCTGCTAACTCTAGTTGGCAACTAACATAAAATTGTCTGCCTGTCAAAGTTTACAACAGATTAGTTGCCAACTAGAGTTAGCAGCATTTTATGAATATGGGTCCCGATTTCTTTCTTGTAGACCTATAATTATTTAAGAAAAAATGAAATTTAATGAAGTCTTAATTCTTTTGGTATTGTACTTGATCATGAGTATCAAGTTGAGGTAATTAAGAAGGAGACTTTGTCGGAATGTTCCCCATGGCAACGGGGCTGACTTGTTCCTTCTGCTCAGTCAGGATACCTTTCTTGTATTGTTTGATCACGGTCTCGGTCAACCATCATAAAATCTTAATTTTGTTTTTCCGGGGACAAAAAAAGTTCAACTGATGTATGTACTTTTTTGTTTCCTTTCTTGAAAGACATTGAGTAATTTGGGTAATAAAAACAATTATTTCTTTTAAAAACAGGTTGTTTTTCAATGAGTTAGGTAGGGGGTTGTTTAAAGTTGATTGCCACGCTGCAGGAAAGAAGTAATATATTAATTTGGGTCATTGATGGGTGGACCAGACATTTATATTAAATATTTATTTTGTTTCTTGTTTGAAATTAAATTGCCATAGCTCTCAACAAAGTGATTGGAGATAATTTATTTAATTTTAAGTTTTGATTGAAACAGCAGGTCCCTATAAATTTCAGAACGGAACCAGCAGATGTTTCATTATGATGTGAGGCATTTTGTTTTTATATCCTTTTTACATTTTTCATGGAATGAAAAACTTTATTTTGATTTTGAAAAATGAGTGACCCCAGGATCAATGTCATATTTGTATAGTGATATAAAATTATTATGAAACAAGAAATCTAAACATTCAATTTATTTTGAAATGTTGAATCAATTACATGAGATGCCACACATGAATAAAGCAATGCAAACAGATCCCCAATGGATCACACATGGAGATCTGGGATCAAGGAAAGCTGCTCATATGGATGTTCATACTTAGTTGAGTAGTCTAAATCCTCCGTTAGTCACAGTGCCAGTTCATACTGCTCATTACTACTAGTTAGGTCATCACACTTCCTCTGGTCTCTCATGGTTTATACATGACATGCAATGCATAGTCCATTGAGAAGGTCAGTAATTAGAAAATGACACATTTTCTCACTTTTATCAGGTTTGATAAATGGCTTGGGGATTGTAATATATACCAGTCAACGATTCTTATGAGCTACAGGGATGGTACAATTTGTGACCCCACTTCCGTGACCCCACTTTTGTGACCCCACTTTATTCTTGCTGAAATTTAATATGGATGTACTTTAGGACATCCTGAACAACATGAACACGTTCTAAAAGATATCCAAGGTCATTAAGG
>JXSR01S023436.1:89906-101873 GCA_000969725.1 Ophiothrix spiculata | reverse complement strand
CAAAGTGCCACATTTGACCTTGTAGTTGACTTTTTTAGACATTGTTAGATAATTTTTCTTGCATATGTTTGCAGAGGGGAGCTCATGGAGTTGGGGTTTTCTTGTAATGGCTGTTTAAATATAGCAACTATGTACTGTAACAATTATCTAACAATGTCTAAAAAAGTCAACTACAGGGTCAAATGTGACACAATGATTAGGATATTGACATGGAAAAGCTATTTTATTGATGTGAAAGCATTTTCAGAGATTTGTATGCATTTACACTTTATAAGTATAATTAACAGAAGGGAGCTATTGGAGTTGGGATGTTCTTATTCTGACGTATTCAATTGTTACTACTATATAGCCTGATAAGGAACAGTTGTTTGTGGTTGCTATGGTTACATCTTACTATACTGATTGAAATGATTCATGTGTCAGTCCATGATGCATGTCAATCTCACCCATCCACATTGTCAAGTCCTTGATCTTGACGTCCATGAGACTGCATGTGCTGCGTATACGATTGACAACATGTGTCCTACTTTCTGTTTTTAGATATATGACTTGTAGTTCTATGAAAAATCAATTAGTAACATTATTTTGACATGCTTACCAAGTTTGAATCCAAATGACACAATGTTAATTATACCTTGTTTGGGTACACTCTATAGAGTTCCTAAAATTCACAAATATTAGGGTAATAGAATATTTTTATTCATTGCTCACTTGCATTTAAGGGAGGAACGTTTGATATAAGTTTGGTATCCTTATTTTAAAAAGGAATTGTGTTTTTGGTTGCTGATGAGAGATTTTGGTGATATAATGTGGTATTGAGCCATATGGTACTGTGCCATATAAGTGCAGTAGGTATCATTAGAGATAGTCTAGGTGACCCAAAGCTAGTAATTGGCTATATATTCCAGATGTATTCTGCACTCCCCGCCCCCTGTATGGAAGGCATGTCCAAATAGGACACTTCCAGTTGGAATTCAATTCAGGATTCCAATTCCAGCTGTTATTTTAGTCTTCAATTCCAGTTGGAGGCATGGATTGTACACCAAATTATTGAAATTCCAGTAGCAAGAAGTCAAATTTTCTAAATTTCAACTCATGAAATCTGGAATTCCAGAAGCCTCCCATAGATTTTTGTGCTGGCACATGAATTCCAGGTGTCATTTTTACTTCCAATTCCAGAAGTGCATTCCAGTGGGAGGGGTGTGGAGTACATCTGGAATAATCCAATTGATATGATATTAAAGTCAACATCAGGGTTTTTTACAACAACTCATCTAATCTTTGGTGATTTGATTTTTCAGATGTGACCAGACATGTCCAGTAGGCACTCACGGTGCAGACTGTGGGCAGGCATGTGCCTGTCAGAATAAAGGCCAGTGTCACCATGAAACAGGAGTATGCTCATGTCCAGCGGGATATACTGTAAGTATGATCAAGGCTGTCTTCATTGCTGGGTCAGTTAACATTGCATTAAAAACGTGTTTGATTAAACATAGAAGGACTTGTAGTGTGGTCGCTAACATATTGGCAACACAGTTTTGTTGCAGTGAACCTTATTTTGGCAACTCTTTTGTTGAACCGACTTCCACTATTTATGATTTACTCGCTGCAATCAAAATGACAAGAAAGATCACATTGTTGTCTCATGCCAGGTTTCTACCCATAGCATGGATAAGAGTTGTGCTCGTGAAGCCATTATTTAGCACCAAGGTTTTAGCCAGAAATCCGTCCAACCGTCATTTGGACGGCTGATCACGAAAATGGACGCCCTGTAAAATGCAAAGGCCGTCCAATAAGGCTTCCACAAATGTGTTTTACCATACGAAATTCGATGTTGAATGTTAGAATTTATCTTCAATAATCATCATCATCACAAAATCTGATCAATTTATGTACTTCGTGGACTTCAAAATGGGCTTTATACCACGGTGTGTCTTTGTTTGTTTGCCGAAAGGTCGCAATGTTGGTATAACTTAATCATCGTCTTCTTTGTCAAGTATGAATATTAATCATGCTGACGTCACGATGCCTTGATTGAAGTTGGCCTGTTCGCCCGGCCTTGGAATTTGGACGCCCTACTTTCAAATCCTGGCTAAACCCTTGTTTAGCACCTTGTCAATATCAAAAGCAATAGTACTATAAAATCTTGACCAATAATGGATTGAGTAAAAATTCGAGTAGAACTTTATTGTACCTCAAGATTTTGTTAGAAACAAATGTGGTAGTGAAACTATAGTGGCTGCTTTATTGCATGATGTAGGCACTAGTGAAAAAGGAGGTAAAAACAATATGGCAGCCATTTTAATTTCAACTCACTGTATCTCCTTATACAGTAGCTTATCGTTGTTGATTTGTGGTGAATTCACAGTTGATATTCAAATAAGCGCGTCACGCACGGCGCGGTGTTTTACTGAAGTGCATTTACGCAGTACACAAAATTAGGGGCACTGCGCGTCACTACGTCAGGCACTTAAAACGTGCAAAAGCCCGGTGCATGGGAAAAATGGATATCTTCAAATCAGCAAGCATTCACAAACTAGCACTTTGCTTCAGATATGCTATAACATTTTTTGAGTAGGCCTACAGGTCCGTTAAATTGAAAAATTTAGAATTTAATTCATATGTTTTAGGAAGATTTTTCGTTGTTGAAAGGTATTCAAACACGCCACAGAGTTGTTCATCGCTAAATCAACAACTCTGCTAAAGCCACCCTCGCGCGATATAAATACGCAGATGCATGGATGCATCGTTATTGATTCGCGATGAACAACTCCGCAGCGTGTTTGAATACCTAAATCATCAATAGGTAGTATCAAAATGTTCTGATTCTCCTTTGAACCTTTATGCATATGCTCTATACAATCAAGTTAGTAGTTTCAAACTTAAGATTTACTGGGAAAAAATATAAGCATGCACCTTAAAACAGATTTTTTTGATTATATAAACTTTATACACATTTATTTATTTACATTATAGGGTGAAGTATGTGGCGAGTTGTGTCCTCGTTTACGATACGGCAACAACTGTCAAGGTTACTGCCAGTGCTACAACCAGGCATCATGCAGTCACGTCGACGGGAGTTGTTTGTGCGTACCGGGATATCATGGCGATAAATGCGAGCATCGTTGCAATCCGGGCACCTATGGGCATCTGTGTCTATTCCAGTGTTCTTGTCATAATGGCGGCACATGCTCACACGTGGATGGATCTTGTACATGTACTGAGGGCTGGTCACCTGAAACTAACTGTGAAGACAGTGGTAAGTCTCGCATGTGGCTGAAAGTATTTTTTTTCCAAGGAAAAATGTCGTGTTTGATTACCCATAGGCTATATTGCAGATTTATTGATTATTAGATTCTGATGCATTATGGAATGAAAAGGGCTCAAACTTTGCTGAAATGTAAGCCCTTTTCATTCTCACAATGCTTCAGATTCCATTAATCAATGGATCTACAATATATCTTTATGGTGTCATATTGACTTATTTTGATCAAAAAAGACACTTCCCAATTATATTTTGATGCAAAAAGAAGAAAAGGGAAGGTTTTTTCTCAAAATGGCAAATTATGTTTGAATTCAATTTTTCAAAAGCACTGATCAATCAGTACGTCGCAAGTTCGAGCCTCGCTACGGCTAACGGGTTATGTCCTTAAGCAAGACATTTAATCTCAATTGCTTCATCAACCAGAACGATATTGGGGACTTGTTATGGAGAATATTACAATCTAAGTGCAGATTGCGGTTGCACAATTGCTGAGTTGCACCTCTTTGAAGCGAACTGATTGTGACGATTTCCTGACGGCAACGTAGGCAAGCTGCGCTTAGAGAATTTTGCCCAAATTTAGAAAAGCTATATAAAAGCCGAATATTATTATTCTTAATATCTAATATGTGAGTGTCCCCCGAACCTATTCACAAGTCTTAAACCATTCATATGTGTGTTCTTTTACAGTTTGCCCCAAGTGGAAATATGGAACTAACTGTTCTGGTGATTGCACATGTAATGCAGCTAATGCAGATGGGTAAGCCTTGTGTAAAATTATGACAAGCCCTGTGTAAAATAAGATCCCTGCTTGTGAAATATAGCTTACCCTGTGGTGAATTTTGATAGTCTTATTTTAACTCTCACGCACCATCAACTAACATGTCCTGGACTAAGTGAAATTTGATTCCTTGAAAAATATCACATTCCTTGAAAAATATCAAATTAAGATATATGACTTGTGTTCCCGCTAAGGTTTTTGAGCTTGCACCATTTCGAGGAATTTTGACAAAATCATGAGCTGAGGCTGTAAATTGGCCAAATAAAACAAGGAAAGAATCTTTTTTGCACATTTTAAGAAACCTATTGCGCCAATTTTCTGGGCTCCTCCACCAATGGCGTGCCATATGGCCTTAGCAGGATCACTGGATATGACCAACCTTTATTTCATAAGCCTTGTAAAATATGATGAGCCATAAGCAAGTGACAGTTTTTGTAGAAGTTGTCATGGTGCAATTAATTAGTGGTATGGTGATTTAAGCACCAAGCAGCTGGTATGCATACTTATTTATGACATAATTTGTGCCTGCAACTGTGATTGATTATTAGGTAAACGATGGATTACAAATCTTCCAGTAATCCACTCATTTCTTCCCAGTGATGTTTATTTCTCAACTTCGAGTATTTTTAAATGCTTAAAAGCGTCATTTTCCAGATATTTTTAACCCTAAAATTGTGTTTTTATAATTTTTGAAATATCAAAAAGATTTTTGATATTTTGAGAAAGAGCACCATGCCGGCTCAAACCCACGCCAGCTGTAGTATCAAGTTTACGAGTCGAACGCCTTAACCACTGAGCAACGGAAACAGCTGCGTGGATGGGTGACATTTTTGTATTAAGCCAATCACTGACGGGACCCAACCTTAACTCAGTAACTGGAGACCTGACCCTAACTCAGTAACCGGAGACACGACCCTAACTCACTAATCATGGCCCGACCCTAACCCCGACCCTAAACATACCCAAACCCTACCCTAACCCTAGCTAATAAAGCTTATGATTATATTTATACTCCCGATATATTAGTGACGTCATATGTTATTAATATTTGTATTCTTTAATACTTGGAGATTTGTAATCCATTGATAACCGTGATTCACTAAAGTGTTAAAATTTACGATTAAATATCAATTTAACTAGGTACTAAATACATATTTTTATGCATGTACAATACACATCAAAATTATGGGGGATGGTTACCACTACCCTCCACCAGACACTGTATTATGTAGAATAAAAAAGCTTCAGTATATAAGTGTTAACATTTTGCACTGAGTTTAAAAAAATAGGTAAACAGGTATGATTGAGACTCGAATCAACCTTTGTTGTCTTCAAATTTGTTTATTTCAGTTGTAATGGAGTTTCTGGTATATGTTACTGCAAGGATGGTTATGTTGGTACATTTTGTGACCAGACATGCCCGGCCAATTACTGGGGGCACCACTGCCAGGAGACGTGTCGCTGCGACAACGGTGCGCGGTGTGATCACGTGGACGGGTCGTGTACTTGCTCAGCAGGATGGCAAGGCCAGTAGTAAGTAACTTATTGGATGCTATGTTGCTGTGTCTTAAAACAATACTTGTATTTGCTAATTCTGATTTTTCAATAATTGCTTTCATCAACAGGTGAATATGTGTAATACCAAAAACTGCGTTGACACACATGTTTCAGACAACAATGTTATCAATTCCAACCAGTCAAAGTATATGACTAGCTGTAATTTTTTTTCAATATTTCGTCATACCTCTCTTTGTTCCCAAAGCCTGATCTTTATCCACTTACATATTCAGTTTTTAACAAAAATTATTAAAAATCAAAATTTTCAGCAAGTACATTTATTTTGTCTCATTTCTGGAGCGAAATGAAATAAATACAAATATTTCATACACAATAAAAAAATAATATTGCATATTTTGTGAACAGGAAACAAAGCTTATCTTAACTAAATCATCACCTGATAAAAACAATGTAACATTCAATGCCCACCACGCAGACCGGAACGCATCTCATGGGGTGCATAGTGAAGTGTAAGACTGCATATTGGTAGACATTGAGTGATACACTCTGAATATTGAATACTCTGCATTTTGTTTCTTTCCACCACAGTTGTACAGAGCGCTGTCCTATCGGCACCTTTGGCCTCAACTGTGTGAGAGAATGCGACTGTAAAAATGGCGGTGTATGCAACCATGTGGATGGCCACTGTTCATGCCCACCAGGTCAGTTCTTGTTTGTTTGTTTGTTTGTCCAGGTTGGTCCATAGGGGACACATGGGTGTTCATGATGAAGTTATAAAATGGCAGACCTAAGCAAAAAGCACAGGCTTGGATAGTCCATAAATCATACGAACAGCACTTATTTGCACTAACAAGTTGCCAACTTGTTTGAGCTACTTGATTAAATATGCTTGTAAACGTACTTGTCCTGTTAAAATGATAACCAAGACTATATACACACGCTCAAGTTCAAGTAAAGAAGCATGCAATGTTTTGTAACGTTTGTGACATATCGAAAAAGAATGGCCCAATAGTAATAAGGCCAAGTAAAGAAATATAATAGTTTCTCGTCCTCGCGCACAAGAGTTTTGACTGCGGCATCAAAAAAAGGTGTTTTTTTTTCCTTTTTACAAGTATTGGTTTTTTCCCCGAAAATTCACTGAAAATCCAAGTTATTTCACAATCTAGACTAGCTTCTTGATCGATCTTGAAATGTTCTCTTATGCATTCTATACAAGCGTATCTGTCCTGTATTTGGTGGGATTTCTCATATTTCAACTCTTAAATATCCGCTAAAAATGGGATGTCCCGTATTTACAGGTAAATAAAAAAAACCTGCCCTCATCCTCCATTTTTCAAATAATTTGGACAAGAAAGTATTTTATTTTTTACTTTGCTTAATTCTCCTGGCTCAATCCATTTATTGCATGCAGGTTTCATCGGAGTTGATTGTGGTCAAGAATGCCCTGCAAATACGTACGGATTGCGATGTCAGGAGACTTGTGACTGTCAGAACAACGCCTCGTGTGATGGTGTTACTGGCCAATGTGAATGTCCACCCGGGTTTAATGGAACTCGCTGTGAATCCCAGTGCAAGGTAAGCTGGCTGATATAGGTTGGATAAAATCATCCACTATTAAAATGAATTGAATCTCTACTATCTGGACCTAAGGCCTAAAAAAAAAAATTGTTTGATTGGGGTAACATAGAAAAAAAAAGGGGTATGTATGTCGGATTTTCTTTTTTTTTTCACATACAAGAACACAAAATATATGACACATATACAAAAACATCTTCACTTTTTCTATACACATCTTTTATTTGTCATTTTGAATATCTTGCAAGCCATATCTCGGGCCCCGATGAGCCGATTCCCATCAAATTTGGGATTTGGAGGTTTTTTTTACCCAGATGTTGCACAAAAAATTAAAATATTTAGGGTCGGCGGTAAAAATAGGGTCGGTCGGGTTACGCCACTTTTTCTAGGCCTAAGCGATGGGACAGGACCCTGTCGCTGCTATTCCGAGCCAATGGAAAAATTGATACCCACCACGAATACCGTCACGTACAGGGAGAACTAATCTAATACTGTTAAACAAGAAATATTTGCGGAAAGAAAATTTTTGCGAATTTCAGAATCTGTGGTTTTTGGCTGCATTTTAATTTCACTAATTGCATCAGCATGCCATTGAAATAATTGTACATTATTAATATTAGCGGCAAATTAATTTTGCGATTTGTGGTATTTACAGGGATGTGAGAGTTGCTCTCTTCAGCTGATTTGCTCGTTTTTGAAAATGTTCATGGGCTAAAATGTTAGCTTTTTCATTCAATTTCAGCCCATTTTAGACCTTTTACCCCAACTTTACGACGCTTTTCCTCGTTTTTGTCAACTGGCCTCTCACACCCCTGTATTTAGCGCAATTAGTAAAATGAAATTGCTTGGAAATATTTCTTGTTTTACAGTACTCAAATTTGTATACTCGGCATTTAACCCGTACAAATCAACAGCTTCACTAGTATTAGTGACAACGCAATGACTATTAACGAGATATTCATCACCTCGTGGAATGTCGTAAACAACTTTGGATTAACGCGCAGATAACAATAGGGATAACCCTAGCATGTGCATAATCAGTATTCCCGCTAAGGATTTTGACTTTGCGCCAGAGCAACATAAAAGAAAAAATACATCTCGCCATTGCCAATTTCAGAAAGATCACCTCAAAAACAAGAGTAATTTTGAATGTAATCTGAATAAAACTGAAATAAGTGAAATTTGTGTATAACCAAAACCCTATTTCTAACTTTTTGTTTTGGGAACCTCTTGCGCCAAATTTTTGAGCTTCTGGGCCAATTTCGTGACAAACGGTCTTAGCGGGAACACTGTGCATAATGAAGGTTATTTTGTGACGTAGCATGTTACATCATTTACATTTGATGTGATTTGCCACCTTAATGCCACCTTAGTGACTTCCAATTTCCAAATATGATAAAAAGAGGCTTTAGGCTGAAAAAATTGAAAAACATCTCCCATATATAGAGAGCCTCCCTGGATGGGCCAAGCACTTGTTCTAGTCATGCATCGATCATAGCATTGAATAACTCGTAGATAAAAGAAATTATTCCTGGAATAATCTTAAATTTGTATCAAGACTGTGCCAAGGTTAATTGAACATAATGGTGAAAGTTGAATTTTGAAATGATTAGCATAGATTACCAGTTTGGTACTTTGTTTTGTCCCTATATTGTACCGTGTGAGTTTCTTCAACTTATTTTCTGCATTATATTTATTTAAATCTTATGTATTTTTTTTTTCAATGAGCCAAATTTCGTTTAAATATCTTTGAAAATTTCTGATTTTGCAAGATCATTTTCTTTTCCACACTGAAATGTCAACAAATGTTCACCAGTATAAGATTTTACGTATTTTTAAGACAACTAATCTTCTTCCATTTTGCTTCAACAGAGTCCCCATTATGGGTTCCAGTGCCAATACACATGTGATCATTGCATGAATGATGCTACATGTCACCCTGTCACCGGGCGCTGTCAATGCAAAGAACCCTGGTATGGTAAGTACAAGGAAAATGGTTTTAAAAAAGGAAAAAGAAAAAAGTTTTATTTAGGTATTCAACAACTCACTGTATCTCCTTATACAGGAGCATACCGTTGTTGATTCTTGATGAATCCACAGTTGATATTCACCCGCGCGAGATAAAAATATGCAGACGCATGGATGCATCGTTGTTGATCGCGACGAACAACTCTGTGGCGAGGTATCAACAACGATGCAACCGCACGAGGGTGGCTTTATCCACCCAAGCATGATAAAAATACATATGCCAATGCATTGGATGCAAAGTTGTTGATTTGTGATAAACAACTCAGTAGTGTGTTTCAATACCTTTCAACAACGAAAATCTTCCTGAAAAATTCTAATGTTCTTTATTTAAAAGATAGGCCTACTCATCGTCATAAAAATATTTAGCAGAATCTGAAGCAAAGCGCTAGTTTATGAATGTTTGCTGGTTTGATGTTTTCATTTCAATTGTTCCCAAGCACTGGCCTTTGCATGTGCTTAAATGGCCCCGGCATGCGATGAACAGTGCGGCGACTTATGTGTACTGTGTAAATGCACTTCCGTATTCGCTGTGCCGTGCGTGACGCGCTGATTTAAATATCAACTGTGGATTCATCTCAAATCAACAATGGTGCGTTCCTGTGTAAGGAGATGCAGTGAGTTGTTGAATGTGGTCTGTCTGAAAAACAAACGCTCAGAAAGCAGTACATTGCGTAGAAAGGGCTAGATACAGTTCGTCATCTTTGTATTTTGTAGAAATTTTGGAGAAATGGAAGCTTTACTTTACATGATAGTTGTTTAGCAGATCCTAATCAATTGAGATAATCTTGTAGTGGCACATCAAAGTATGTATATAATAGAGACTTAAAATCATGTGGCTTGCTTTCTCAACTATGGTATACCTGAGGAGATTGTGAGTGCCATCGCTATAATGTATGACAACCCAACAAGTTTTGTGCAGAGCATGGATGGTCCAGCCAAAGAATTTATTACAACAGCAGGAATTCTTCAAGGGGACACTCTTGCTCCCTTCCTTTTTGTTATTGTGGTCGACTATGTATTGCGCCAGTCAACTGACACCATGAGTGACAAGGGCCTCACAATTGGCAGAAGGTCTGGACGTCAAAGTCAAATACAGACCTAGACTATGCAGATGATGTTGCCCTGACCGCAGAACTTATATCATCTGCTCAAGATCTACTGGTTGGATTTGAAGAATCGGCGGCTAGGGCAGGAGTAATGCTCAATGCAAAGAAGACCGAATGCTTGATCCTCAATGAAACATCTGATTATCCTCCTATCCTAATGAATGGAACTGCCTTCAAAGAAGTTGATGACTTAAAAAACCTTGGGTCATACGTACTTGATAGCAAAAAGGACTTCTTGACAAGAAAGGGACAAGTATGGATCCCCTGTAACAAGGTTGATGTCATATGTAAGTCTGATATTACCAGGGTAACCAAGATGTAATTCTTCAGGGCCTGTGTTGAAAGCAGCTTATTGTATGGTGCAGAAACATGGACTATGAAGAAAGAGCTTCAAGACCGCTTAAATGGCACCTACACTAGGCTACTAATACGTGTCCAAAATATGTCCTGGAAACAACATCCAACTAAGCACCCATCTCTACAACCGTGGCACAGAGGAGAGCCCAGTTTGCTGGTCACTGCTTTCGAGCCAAGGATCAAATCATATCGAACCTTCTTTGGAGACTGCCATATCCAAACAGAGGCTGTAGACCTTGAATGTACCCTGATACCATATGTAGAGATACTGGCTTGAACTTCAATGAGCTTGGAAGTGCAATTTGTAATAAAGATAGTTGGCAAAGATGTTTGTCATAGATCTCGACGGAAGTTGAAGGATGATGATGATGATGCTTTTTCATATCAGTGGGAAGACGCCTCTCACGGACTAGATAAAATCTATGGAGAGACTACCCTGCTTATTTACCACATAGTAATGACTACTTTGATGAAAGCCAAAAATCATGACAACATTTTGAATCATCATGTAAAATTGATATAACTAGTGTAGCTGAAATATAAATATTGTTTTAAATATAAAACATTTTCTCTACCTCTCTATAATTGGATTTTTTCTTTTGGTTCTCAGGAGTTGAATGCAACAGCGACTGTCCAAATGATAAGAAAGGTGCGGATTGCAGTGAGCCCTGTGAGTGTGGTGAACAAGGTTCCTGCAGTGTTCTAGATGGGTCATGTCTGTGCCATCCTGGATATAACCATACCACTGACTGTCAGTCGCGTAAGTTGTATAAGGCAAAAAAAAACCCAAGTTTGTTTCCTGTAGGTGGTCAAAAATCCTAAATGCGAAATGCGTTTTTTTATTTTATTTTGTTTTCATTTTTTGTATTGTTTGAAGAGGTGTTAAGGCAAATTTTGATTGAAAATCCGCATGGGTGATGATTTTTTCAGTAAGAAACCTGTCCGATTTCAAGTTTTTGTTGAAACTTCTTTAGTAAAAATTTTGCAATTTTCCCCGTTCTTTTTATCAAATTGGCTATTTTGATTTTCGTTATCTAAAATATCAAATAAAAAAATGAAATGCGCAAATATATGACGCCAAAACGAAATGCGCGCGGCGCACGGGAAACAAACTTGTTTTTTGTTTTTGCCTTATATGGGGATCTTTTAGAACCTTGCGGAAAATCTCGAAATGTGTTTTAGTTTTTCCAACAGTCTTTGATAGCAGAAAGCAAAATATAAAAACTGTTTACCAAATCTAATTGCCTAGGGGGCGGCTTTAAAACTCAACTGGCGGTTGTCTGCTGGTTCTTGGCGGTTGGCTTTTGTTTATTCCGATTGAACTGGCCAGAACTGGCAGG
>JXSR01S023436.1:62344-72807 GCA_000969725.1 Ophiothrix spiculata | reverse complement strand
ACAGCTGATAGTTTAGCATTAAGCTTTCATATAATTCAGTTTAAACCTCAGAACTTACCCATAATGCATTTTATTGAGACCTTCATAGATTAAAAGATTTTCTCCCTAAAATTAGGCTAAGTTAGGGGATTGCGCCAGGTGAGCATCATGCCTGGACCGACACTGTCGCGCGCTACTATTTATTGACTACAACGCATCTTACATTTTTTTTGTAAAAATTGTGCGTAAGCAAAGAACGGCGCTTGAGTGTCTCAATAGCCGTATTCTCGGTCAAATCACCAATCCGTTCCCGGAGTAGGGGACCTTGAACGGGCAGTTAGTTTAGAGTCACAATTTTCTCACCATACTCTCTCCGCATTTCTCTTAGCATTCAATTATGTATGAAATATTTCATTTTGAGTTCACAACTACTGCCAGATTTTGCACATTCTTGATTGAAAGCACCAGCGCTTCATAACCTTACACAGTGAATGCAAATATAAGGAGCTGGAGCAAAATTAGACCACAACTTTGTGGGGCCGGCTGCAACATGGCCACAGCCTTAATTTTCCAAGATGGCGACCGTAGGCTTGAGTGTGCAACTCTAAATAATTTCAAAACATGTAATGAATATTTTACAATAATCTTGATATGAACAATCAAACCTACGGTCGCCATTTTGGAAAATTAAGGCTGTGGCCAGGTTGCGGCCAGCCGCACAAAGTTGTGGCCTAATTGTGTTCTAATGCCTAACCAGATTGTATGCATGAGCTTTATAAACATTTGAAATTCCACCATATACATGAAGGTAACATTAAATGATGTAAAATAATAATTGCAAATCCATATGTGAAATCCAAAGGTAAAGTGCTCAACCATAAAGGGAGCTTGAATATAATATTGGTTTTCTTCGAAATAACTATATTGCTATGTGCTTCTGATGAGTGAGGCCCTTGGACCTTACAAAACAAATTTGTAAAACTATGTAGTTATATCGAAGAAATCCAAGATGATGTAAAATATCAAACAGCTGTGTTATTTTGTCAATGACAGATTTTAGGTGAAACATGATAACATCATTTTGAAATTTGAATTGTTGTTTGATTTTATTTCATTGAATTAAAGCTGCAGCTTTTAATACATTGAAAGGGCAATAACAGAGCTTTCAGATTCAGTACAAACTCCTATATACATGTCACTCTTACGCATAATGTTTCAATTGGATGTCCATCAATTAGATAAGATATAAGATGGGCACAATATGGTAACTTTTACTGTAAACGCCAATATTTTCGCGCTCTGTAATTTTCGCGCAAGGCTAATTTCGAGTTATTTTGAATCATTTCGCGCTTTAATTTTCACGCTTGTGAATTTTTTAACGTGCAGTGGTTTATACATACCACTTTTTGCGCTACGTTTATTTTCGCGCTAGGCGAATTGAGCGCGAAAAAGCGTGAAAATTAATGTAGTGCGAAATATACCACTTATACAGTATTTGGTTATATTGTTTTCATGTTCACAAACACTTTTAAGTTTGGTTTTCAATACAATAACCAGTAGTTCACTTTCCATTTTACAGGTATACTAGGGAATACATCGGCAATGGCGAGATCCCACCAGGCTCTGATTATGCGACGCATTTCGCTGGTGGCGCTGCAGCTGCGCCTAATAACGATAATCTGGACAAGGTGAAGCTTAAACAACAGTTAGCCTTACAAACCAATCCCTTGTTTTCAACGCCGAAATCCAACAACGAGGTAGAGGGTGCTTGCGCTGCAGCCATGGCGTTAGAAAGGAAAGGTAGGAAGTCAGTACACTTTTGTAGATATAGCATTTGTGACCGTCCATCCCAAACCAGCTGTAAATGCCACCTCTTGTCATTTTCAGTTTTTTAAATATTTGCAACAAAGACCATGCTTCAAGGATTAAAATGACAACTTAATAAACTTCACTCGAGTTATGGTCCGTCAAAGGTTGTCAGGGAATAAAACGTATAACTGAGATAAACACGTTCAAAGATCAGTAAGCCCTATATTTTCTGTTGATTGTCTTAAAATATGCAGATTTATTTCACCTTTCCTATCATTTTCTTGAAATGAAACTTTACTGGTATTCTGTAGTAAGCACAAGGATTATGAATCTGTCAAAAAATCAATTTCAGCAAATTACGACCATGACATGTTTCTTCACCTGTACTAGCGCGCGCAAAATAATGTTTCTTGCATTTACGGCTCATACGGGCTGGTCAGCCACATTTGATGTTATTTAACACATTCAAAGATTCTGATTGGGGTACTCGATCACAAGGCATACTAGAAAATTAAAGGTGCAGGTTCCTATTTTTAGAATGTGTATAATTTACTTTTAACTGATCGAACTTGAACTCTGAAATGCAATGTGTAAGGTTTCAACCGTAGCTTGTGTTTTGTTTTCTCCTGAGAGGCAAAAGAAAGTATGCAAACCTTGGGATGAGACTGTTATGTAAATACAAAAGAAATGGGAAAATAGGTATACCAATTAATTTTACATTTTGTGCTATATCTCCAAAAATAAGAAGAATTTTGAGGTGAAATTTTTATGATTATGAGTGTACCCCTAGCGAAAGACGTTTTCTGGCAGTTCGCATGGGATCCAACTTGCACATTGGTAATAGTAGCACCATGCTCTCCAAATGAAAGCCTTATCATAGAAGTATTAATTTGAAGTACTAAAGATTCTTGTCCTGGGGCCATATTCATAAAGCACACTTAAGTGCAACTGTTTAGTTTCCCTTAAATCTGCTGAATTTTAAGACAAACTGTTAGAGTTGCACTTAAATCAAAAAATATTTAAGGGAATCCCTTAACTCTTATAATTTTAAGGGGACATCGGAGCACCCTTAAGAGTTGCCCTTAAGTCACATGGGTATTCTATAGCATATATTTTACATAATTTGCATTGTAATAGAAGAAAACACTTCAAGTGTGACTTAAGACAGTTTGATAGTTGGAAATAATTTTTACAAATTAGAGTAAGCATTTTCGCACTTAAAATTACATTTAAAAAGAACAAAAATGACACACTGCAATAAAGCAGAAATTTAGCTTTAAAGTTAAGGGAATCACTTAAGTGTAAGTGGAACACTTAAGTTTAAGTGTTACACTTACACTTAAGTGCAATTTTTAAAGTGTAAGGGAGTTTTATGAATACGACCCCAGGCCTGTTTAAATTTCGGTCCATTTGTCTGTATTTGTTCTTGTGACATCATATATCATCCTCTGTTGTTACCAACAAGATGAAGAACATAGCTGAACATCAGCTGACGACAGATTTTGAACATCCAAAAGTACTCCCGAGGTACATATGATTAAGTAGTGCAGAAGTATAATCAATCTTCAGTTTCAGTTTCTACCACCACATATAAATCTCCACTTTTATATGTTTTGTTTTATTTTTCAGAAGCTGAAGTGAATTGCACCAATCCCAACATTCCGTCGTCTGCTATTCACAGTTTTGATGTCAACAAATTTGATGGTCGTATGCCTGATAAGTTAACAGTCGGCAAAGGCAAATATGATGAGGACATTTATGCTGAGATCCCAGACCCCCCATCAGGCATGAATGAGAATGACTATGTTGTACCACCAAGTTATAAAGCCTTCAATCCAACAAGTAAGTGATTTGTTTTATCAAATCCTCATGTGAGTGTAAGAAAGTCGCATCTGCAATAGCTGCCATTTGTCATTTTGAATTGCACTCTGTTTAATGTTCAGTCTTGGGTCAGTCACCTGAAGAACCACTTCAAGAGCCACTAACATATGGGGGAGACATTTTGAGTGATTTTTCGCATAAGGTGTTAAATAAATATAAATAGAACGGATACGTGTCCGAATTCGGATACTCCGTATCACAATTCGGATACCCGTATCCGAATTTGGATTAAAAACAGCTGAAACGGGATATCACTGAAATGAATATTCAGCTTCGCCGCGCATCATACCGGTATGTATAAAAGTCAAAAACATTATCATCATTTGTCCTCCAAATTCTAAGAAAGTTTAGGCCAAATTATTTTGCCTTCTGTGACAAGAAGCTATCAGGACATGTTTCGAAGCTGTTCCGCTGGAATTGCACAGATGAAAATGACATTTCCACAGATACATTTATCAAAAATGCAAGAAAGATGTTGTACATGTACTTGCCAGCTTGCGCTATCGCTTTGTTTCCTGCGCCAGGATAGGAGTATCAGAATTCAGATACCCCTCCATATCCTTATTCTGATACGGGTATCACAATTCGGATACGATATGTACGTGGGTATCCGAATTCGGATACGTATCCGAATTGTGAGTTCCGCTGAACTGAACTAATATCGTTCCCCTGATCTCCCCTCCCACGGACCTATACAAGAAAAATTGTGAAATTTGGGCCAAAAAATAGCTGATTTTACATGATTTTATACATTGGAAACAAATCTTCAAAAACTCAAATTTAAGGTCTGTCGGGCCCATAAAACAGCCAGGTTTTTTTTGTCGCCTAACAGGATGTTTGTGAGTACAGATTGCCTTTTACCTTGTAGAAATGGCCTGAAAGAGTTTTGGAAAACACTCTTCAAATGGTCTATTGACATTGACAGACGTCTTTAGTATTTAGGTGTCTTTTTTTATATCCAGCTTGTATGAAATTTATTTATGCAATAGTAATATAAGGCACAATAAAATTAATAGTTTGTCTCAAAGCTCTCCTACTCTTGAAAAACTAATGTGAAATGCGTTTTTTTGGGGGGTAAGTTTTTTGGGTTTTTTTAAGATTTTTGTTCGTGTATGACAAGAAGTCCTGAGTGCTTTTTAACAAGAGTTCTATATGTACTGCCTCATATATTTAGAACTCAAAAACAGAATGAAGAATATATTAAATTGAAAAAAAAAAAAAAAAAAAAGTTAAAAAAACCCCAAATTTTTGGATTTTTATGGAAACAAACGGGGATGATAAAACTAATGCGCGCGGGAGCTTTGAGACAAACTATTTATTTTATTTGGCCTAAGGCATATTAAATAACTGATATTGTTGTGTTGCTTTCATGTTACAGCTCAACCATTACCAGCAGCACCTCACAAGTCCAGTCTACCTGCTCAGCCGCCGATATCGGACTACCAAGTGCCGCCAATCCCACCTGACCCCGACTACGCTACAAACCCATTCCAAGGTGCAAACAATTTCTCACACGTAGGCGCTACACACCCAGACTATGAACTCCCCACTGGGGAGGCGTCTCCTGATCACTATCAGATCCCTAGAGGCAACCACTACCAGTATCCGCCATCATCACAGTTAGCGTCCAGTGGGGATGGCACAATTGATTTTAATTTCTCAACAAACAATTGATGATGAGTTATGAGGATCATAAATTGATCTGTTATTCATTATGTTATATATTGTATAGTTGTATTTCTGCAACTTTAATTTAATGCCGGGCTGAATTTGTCGAAAGCTTAGAGCAGAATGGGATCATGACAAGGATATCAAGATGACAGGCTGTGATAAATTTATAGTTTTGATGACAGGCTGTGATTAACCTTATAGTTCTGATACCATGGATGACAGGCTGTGATTAACCTTATAGTTCTGAGGCCATTGATGACAGGCTGTGATTAACCTTATAGTTCTGATACCACGGATGACAGGCTGTGATTAACCTTTTAGTTGTCGGAAAGGTCCGTCATTTCATGTCAGTCAATTTTGGCTTGAATAATTTCTCGAATGCAGAAAGCTTTTGTGTCAATGTATGCATTTTGTGTAGTTTTTGACACAGTCTCAGTTCCGGAGTGGTTTTCCCCAACTTGATCTCAACTTGGTTTTTAAATGGCTGTGTTGTTTGGAAAATGTAAGAAGAATGTGAACAAGATTACAGTATGCATGATGATTAAAGTCGGCGTTATAATTCTTCAGACGATGTAATGAACATCAAGAGAACAGGGTCAATTGTTTACAAACGCGATCAGTCGCCTGCAATTGATGGTCGCGTGACTGATTTTGTCCGAAGAATTTTGGCAGAGACTTTAGGTCATTAATTCTGAAATTTGATGAAAGACCTTGGTATTATGTAAGCATTATGGTGCTCAAGATTAAGATATTTTATTGTGTATTTATCTATAGATAATATATGTGATGAAATGAATTATGGAATTTGGTACTATTGATTGAGTAATGTTGGTAGTATATACTACTTTTTGACAAAAATATTGTAGAAGCATGGCATAATGGTTTTACATAAGAAAACAATGTATTGGGTAAAATTCAAATAGAATCCAGTGCACTGGAAAGGAATGAATGCTGATGTTATTTTCTGATACAAAAAGGGTTTGAAAGTATTGCTTTTTATAGCTGAAATTTGTATAGTGTCTGATGTATGTTATAACTGTAATGATTATAGTACCATCAACAGGGTTCCCAGTCCATCAGGGAATTCAGGGATGATTATTTTACTTTTTTACAGTTGGGGAAAATCAGGGAATTTCATTTTCATAAAATGCTGGGAACCCCGATCCAGGAGAGATTATTTACAAATGCGACCGGTACCCTGCATTTCGTGATCATGTGATCAATTTTGTCCGAGGAATTTTGGCAGACACCTTAGGATTTATGTTTACGATGATATGATACGAGTGTACCAAACAGTGTACAAGGTCAGTGTGGTTCAAGAGGCAATGGACAGTTGTTGCTTTCTGCCTTTCTCTTGTGAGCAGATTCTGTGGAAACATATTGTGTACAAACCATTGTTTTGAAAAGAAAGCTGTTGTGAGGTTGATAAGAGAAGTTCCATAAAATGATTCCTGTATAGTGTTGCAGGCCTATGGTTGCCCCGCACAGGGCACATAGTAGAACTGTATAGTGTTGCAGGCCTATGGTTGCCCCGCACAGGGCACGTAGTAGAACTGTATGATGTCGCAGGCCCATGGTTGCCCTGCACAGGGCACATAGTAGAACTGTATGGTGTCGCAGGCCCACGGTTGCCCTGCACAGGGCACATAGTAGAACTGTATGGTGTCGCAGGCCCACGGTTGCCCTGCACAGGGCACATAGTAGAACTGTATGGTGTCGCAGGCCCACGGTTGCCCTGCACAGGGCACATAGTAGAACTGTATGGTGTCGCAGGCCCACGGTTGCCCCGCATAGGGCGCATAGTAGAACTATTGGTAGAATTTCTGCAAGACAAGCTGAAATTATTGTAGCATTTGTTATCATATAATTCATGTCATAATATACCATTCCATGTCCTTAAAGATAAAAGGCCAGTCTGTAGAAATATGTGTTCTAAATTTATATACTAGTATTTAAGTAAACCATCTGCCTTTTCCTCCATAAGGGTGGACCATTAGATTTCCAGGGGGGAGCAGGAATTTGGATTTGCCGTTAATTTTTTTTTTGTGCCCCGTCTGGGAATGATTTTTCCCCCCTAGAAATGTCTGCTTTTCCCCCCTAATCTATGTTCAGGGGGATTTCTTTTCCCTTCTGCCTATGGAGGGTAATTTTTTTTCCAAAAAACATTCTGCTCCCTGGGAATCTAATGGTGCGCCCCTACAGCTTTTTAGTTGGCGTAGACCATCAGGTACTATTGGTTCTGCAGTAATTGTCATTGCTTTGAATGACCATCCTCCAGAAAACAAAGCCACAATTGCTCTGCAATATTTGCTTTATCTTATGCTGTG
Source organism: Ophiothrix spiculata (assembly GCA_000969725.1). Classification (NCBI taxonomy): domain Eukaryota; kingdom Metazoa; phylum Echinodermata; class Ophiuroidea; order Amphilepidida; family Ophiotrichidae; genus Ophiothrix; species Ophiothrix spiculata. The sequence continues at coordinate 65,140 of JXSR01S023436.1, read as the reverse complement.
ATGCTAGGCTATAAAGCTTGCATTAGTTTTAAGTATTCATTTATGCCTGTATTCACAAGCAAACCAAGCCACATAATAGGCAGTCTATATTAAAACAAGTAATGTGGGATGGATTGACGTATGTATGCGAGTATAGTACTCATGTCTCAAATACGGATAAGTCATTCTCCAAAATCTCCTGTTATCTGGAAAAACCTAGTATGGCTGTTTTTGATTTTAAAAATCATGAAACCGAAGTTTTGAGTCGTCTTTTGTGTCGGAATGTGATAAACACAAATACACTGAAAAGGCTTCTAATTATCTCTATGTTTTGTTGAATTGGCATCCAACAGCCGCACTAGGTCTGTTTCCTGATTACAGCAGCATTGTATGTGTATGTGTAGTTGCATCTCAGCTGGACAATTATTTGGGATTGAGATGAGAAACCCGATTTGCTATATTTGCAATGAAAATTAGGTCGGAATGTGTTGATTAATGGAGAAGTTCACCATTAATGCAATTTTTTGCACAATAATTTCTTGTTTTTAAATCAAGGCTACTTGTTCAGAACAAGAAAAAATTGACATTGATTGATAGGCCCCCAAAAAATGTTGTGTTGCCCTTTTCCGACAGAGGGTAAATTTGTCAAAAATTGGACCGGTTTTTTTTAAACCAAGTTTTTTCTATTACACTTGCTGTCTCTAGCACAGACACTGTCGTTTCTAGCAAAATAAATTGTTAAATTAACTAATCTTCTGTGTCACGCAAGAAATACCTGAAAAATGATCTTGCTGTGTTGTTATATGCCTCTTATCAGGAATTTTAAAGGTCAAAATCTCCTTCGGCAAAAGTAAAAAAAAAAAAAAAATCCTGACCGACCGACCCAATTTTATCTAAATATCCCCAATAGGGCAACACAACAATTTATTTTTTGGGGCCATATTTATTATTAAAGGAATCGATCTTGTTGTCCAGTAAACATTTTGTTCTGGATATCCTTTTATGTGATGCAATCGGGCAAAGACATAAAATATCAATATAGGTCATACATATTGTGCAGATAAAATGAATAAGTGACATAATATCAGTTTTCCTAGATGGCGGTACAAATTGATAATGTCATTCTATTAGAAATTTGCATTGATTTTTAAGTGATGTAAATTAGAGTAGTTTGGGTAGATAGTGGTGTTTTGGAACATTGACAATTTCTCATCGCCTTGGAATAAGCCCTAACATAAGTTTAGAAGAAATTCCTTTATTTCCACATGATCCAGGTTACCCTTGCCAACCCTACATAAAAATAGGCATTGTTATCAACCTTTCATAGTCCCACTAATTAGATAGATTTGATATCTTGATAAAATTACAGCCCAAATAAAATAGTAATTAATGTTTTTATAATATAAAAGATTTATTTTTCTATTAAAAAATTGGTTTGTGGGAAAAAATGATAAATGATAAAGAAATCAATGTTTTGGTTAGAATTGTGTAATTGTATAAAGTGTGCTAGAACATTTTGTCATGTGAGCGCAAGAATTGTGGGTAAAATGGAGTTCCTGCTGATTTCTGTTTTGTTGATGATATCATTTTTTGATTGCACAAAAGATAAGATATTTTTGTATGAAGTTGATAAATTGATTAAAACCAGTTGTAATTACACTTTATGAACATATCGTATTGTTCCTATTGATCGCCCACTGGGTGGCGACATTTCATAAAGGGTTGCCAAATATTAGAGACCGATTTTCAACATCAAAAATTTGCACCAAATTGCCATGTAAGCTTAATTAACATTTTCGACAATTTACTGTTATATGGCCTCTGATAACCCGGAAGTACTAAAAAAATTTACATCATTTTCGGGATCGCGACCTCATTGATTAACTTACAGTACCATTTCCTGTTACTCACGATTGTAGGTAAGCTTAATGATATACGAAAATTTGCTTCAAAATTAAATGTTTTTCAACACTTCCCTTCAAAATTTTCTGGAGTGGGCATTTAATAGAATATGTGCGATTAATAGGAACAATATGGTACATATATATGTTTTGCCTCAGCCCGGTGATTCTGGATTGTGAAAACATGGCCACTTGTAGCAGCTGAACAAGACAAAACAACATCAAGTCTTGAACTTGTAATAGTCTGGTTCAAAGATTTTTTGTGCAAAATGGACCTGCCTTCTAAAAAATGAGAGAATGCAGAAACCGATTTCTTGCAGTCACATGACAATTTGTGCGGTTCTAAACTGCCCAGTAGAATGTCTTGGTCCTTTTTCTACTTTGATATAAATAAATATGTGTTATAATATTCTCTTGCTGTGTAAAAATTATTCATTGCAATGCTCACTTGCCTAAACAAGCAAGTTCTATATTTTCTGTTTGAAGGTAAAATGAATCAAATTGAAAATTGACCTGCGAAATTGTACAGGAACCTCGTTATCTGCACAAACTCTGTTAACACAAAAATCCTGAATGCCATTCTGTTAATGCCAGTTGGGTGTCGGATATGCTGTATTGCCAAATATAGTGTAGAACCCTTCACAAGGTATTGTAGTCTCAGGTAAAGCATCTGCAATATATCCCTATATTTTGCAAATTGTTTTTGAAATATGCGACCCGTCATATCGAAAGGTACCTTAAGGGTCCCCAAATGAAAATCAATTTTTTTTTTTTTTTTTTGGTCTCATCTGAAAGATTATATTTAAAGCTTTAAAATGACACCTTGCTTTTGTTGGATGTTCAATTGCAAAGTTACATACAAATTGATAAAAGGCATCGGGCTGATTCAAAAAACTATAGTTCTGAGAAAATTGAG
>JXSR01S023434.1:16033-30992 GCA_000969725.1 Ophiothrix spiculata | reverse complement strand
AACACTTCCCGAAGTTGTTAGTCACACAAAAATGATGTTTGAAGATATGTTTACAAATAGTAACCATGTAAACAAACAAAATATACCGTTTGATTTCTCTGATCTGAACAGTGCGATTTTTATAAATTTAATTCCAAAAGGTTTCTTTCATGAATATGGAATAAAACATTTCTGTTTTTTCAAGCACCATTTGTATTTTTCAATTTATGCACAAATGGCAGTATGTGATAGGCTGTACTACACAGCTTGCCTCAAGCCAAAAACAAAGTTTTTGGCTTGTGTTTCTCGAGCAAATTACAGCCTATCACATAAATGGTAATTTGTGCATTAAATGAAGAATACTAAGTTGTACTTGGAAAACCAGACATTGCTTTTTCCATATTCATGAAAGGAACCTTTTTGAATTTAATTTATGAAAATTGCACTGTTCGGATCAGTGAAATCAAACGGTATGTTTGGTTTGTTTACATCGGTTACCATTTGTAAACATATCTCCAAACATCATTTTTGAGTGACTAACAACTTCGGGAATTGTTTATACATTGTAATAGGTAAATAATAGTATAAATATCCTTTGTCATGTTTGTGGAGTGTTGCAGATTATATCTGATAAATATGATCATTTTTTGGGATATTGGGTATGTGCACTTATTAGATCATACCTGCATGACTATATATGTTTCCACCCGTTCCCCAAAAAGCAGACGACAAAGGAAAATGACCCCGATGACCCCATTTTAATAGGCTTAATATATCGTGGGTGGTAATTGGATGTAAATAAACAGATATAAAAATGTAGCAATCACATGCCACTTAATTAAGGGAGCGATGTTTCTAGAAATATTGACCTCTGATCATGAGGTCATGGAAATGAAAAATGGCTGGCGCAATGGCCGTGAAGATGGAATAAAAAGTTCAAGGTCGGCACACCTTTTGTCTTTTATAAAATTCCTTTTTACTCTTCCAATTTCAAATATAAGGTCTATCTACAATCGTGGAAAAAAGTCTTGGCACAATTATCTTTGCATGTCATTGATTTCGCACGCTTTCCACGTTCCTCACTCAATGTTGATCCGAACACAAGGAGCATCTTTACATCCAACATTGAAACAAAGGTGAGGAAGGGGATGGTCAGAATAGAAGAGTTCTTTATTGCCTTCAACTTTACCCACCTCTTACTGTAATTTCTAGTGTTTTAAACGGATGAATGTACCTGAAAAGACTCGAAGTGTTCCAACGACTTTCTTCCAGGATTGTCTGAGCGAAATTCAAAATTTTTGATCTAATTTCAGTTTTTTAGCCATAGTTTAAAAAGGATAAAAGATATCAACGCCAAATCTTCTGGAAACATACGTATGGCAATAACCCATGTGTCTAAATTTGAATGAAAACCAAGTAGTAAAAGTGCTATTTTCGACGATCTCTATTTTTAATTACCTAAAAATAGTGATTTTTACACTATAAATAAAAGCTCGGCGATGTTTGTAGATGGTGTATAAGGTTTATATGCGTGTTATTCATTTCAATAGTGCAAGTACGAATAAAAAATGAGTAGGCCTATCAGAAATATACAACACACCCACATACCAAAAAAAGTAATAAAAATAAAAAAAATAAATCATGCATATATTTGAATTGAGGTTTTGGATTTGAAGACATCCTAAATGCCACAGACCATCCAGGATTCGAACCTGTGACCTTTGCATTACCAGCGCCACGCTCTACAAACTGAGCTAATGGTTCAGATGGGGAAGAGTATTCGATTTTATATCTATAGCATTCAGGTCTAAATAAACTATGATCTTAAGTGAAAATACACTGAAAAACGATCTACTGTAAAACAAGAAATATTTGCTAGCAATTTTATTTCGCAAATATCCCAAATTCGCAAAATTAATTTGCCGCTAATATTAATAATGTACAATGATTTCAATGGCATGCTGATGCAATTAGTGAAATTAAAATGCCGCCAAAAACCCCAGATTCTGAAATTCGCAAAATTTTCTTTCCGTAAATATTTCTTGTTTTACAGTATTCATCTTAAATTGGTTGAAAAACAGTGGAAATGATGTCGTTAAGTTAAATTTACACATGATTTCTGTCGATTTAAACACGGGGATCAATCTTAAAATGTTTTGCACATATTTGGATCGTGACAAAGCGTATGCCCTTAAATAATTGATATAGGCCTATACATCATAAACTATACACAAGACAAATTCATAATTATGCCGACACTGTCATAGTGAACTTCTCCTATAGGATGAGAGAGGGAACCGTAAACCGTGTAACAGTTTACACTATAGAAACACATGCAATTTCAACGGTTTACACTCTAAATTAAAGATAGTATATGTATACCTAATATTCTTTTCTAAAATGACCGTAAACCATCATGATTACTCATTAAACGCTTCCTCTGATCTTAAAATGACTATAATCTATTAGCACTGATTGAAAGTAAACTACTGCATGGGAAAACTTGTTCCGTATCCTGTAACAAAACAGTAAAAATTGAAATTATTCGAGTGTAAACCGTTGAAAATTTCATATACTTTACACTTTGTCATAATCGATATCACATAAAGCAATGTTTGTGTGACTGAATCAAGAGCTCGTCCTGTAGTGTAGTGGTTACGATGCCAGTTCCCTGTGCATAGAAGTAAGCCTATGCGCAGCCCGTTGGTTCAGGTTCGCATTCTCTAACATGTGTTAATTTTTTATAGGCCTAATTTTGTTTAAGCAACACTAAACAAATGTTCATTTAAAATTTGAGAGAAATTATGTATTTGTATTGAAAAAATTATTTGTTTGGGGAGTACACACCCACTATATACAAACATCATAAGAGGGGTGCGTTAGTTTCCTTACATTGACCAATGACCTTAGGATATTATTCGACAACATTGAACGTGATATTTAAATGTCACCAATCAATGTCTGAAGGTTCGTCCGCCAGACTGCATGATATCCAACTTCATGATATCCACCCAAATTTCCGTTGTGAGCATAACATATTGTATTTTAAACATTTTCTTAAAATTTGAGGCTCATATCTCTTATAGTTTTGGAATTATAGTGAAAAAACCTAAAACAGATGCATTATTTTGAATTGCATCCTATCAATTTGAAAAGTAAAATAAAGTGGACTATCCAACTGCAATATGATTTTGCAATGAATTTTTACATTCATGAGCATAAAATATTAAAAATTAAAGATTCACTGAAAATTTGAGCTTCATATCTCTTATAGTTTTGGAGTTATAGCAAAAAAACTGAAAACAGAAGCAATATTCTGCACTCAGACAATCGTGGAAAAAAGTCTTGGCACAATTATCTTTGCATGTCATTGATTTCGCACGCTTTCCCCGTTCTCCACTCAATGTTGATCCGAACACAAGGAGCATCTTTACATCCAACATTGAAACAGGGGTGAGGAAGGGGATGGTCAGAAGAGAAGAGTTCTTTATTGCCTTCAACTTTACCCACCTCTTACTGTAATTTCTAGTGTTTTAAACGGATGAATGCACCTGAAAAGACTCGAGTGTAGGCATAGCAGAGACTGGGACTGTAAAATTGAAGTGAAAATGCAAGGCGATCAGAGTTGCAGCTGACAGAAATTTATGCCTGTGCTTAGCCCTACAGCGCGAGTGCTGCGAAATGCCGTGTGTGCACTCGAGCCGGTTGAATTATGCGATAGGTTTGATTACAGAGTTGGTACCACTGCTAGAAATTTTGGGTAAGGCAATTCCAATGACAAGCTAATTCATGGAAATTGGTCTACAGGCAGTCCCAATTGATTAGGAAGTAACCATCCTGTGAGATTATTATGGTTACGAAGGAACTACAATCCTCGCATAAAGTCTTGGAACACCCGTGTTTATTTAAGCGTAAGTGTACCCCCGCTCCCCCATTCAATGTTGCGGCATTGGAAATCCGTGTGATTTCGGTGTCGCAACATTGAATGATGGGGAAGGGGGAAGGGAAAAGCAGCCAAATGTTAACAGCTCTTATATTGACTTATTGATTTAGTTTTGCAGTTGTGTGCACTAAAGTGTTCCAACAACTTTTTGCGAGGATTGTAGGTAGTACCACAGCCAGTATATTTCAGGTAAGTGATGATCTGATATTTGAGAGGATGGTAGTATCTTGTGTTGGTCTGGATATTGGTGTCAAGTAGTGTGCTGGGTTGATGGCAACAAGTTGGTGCTGGGCCTTATAGCATGTTGAGACTGGCTGCATTTCTTCTATTGCAGCCAGTCTATTGTAGTGACTTCGATTCCAGGTCTTCATGATGGAGGTAACACTATCTCTGTGCTGATATCTCTGTGTGACAAACCTAGCTGTGTGGCGTTGGATGTTTTCTACCTTTGTGATATCTTTCTTACTTTGTGGGTTCCATACAGAACTGCAGTACTCCACATGGGGTCTGACAAGGCTGATGTATGCCTGCTCACAGATGTTCTTTGGGCAGTTACAAAGGTTGCGAAGCAGAAGTCCCAGCATCCTGTTGGCTTTGTTGGTGATTTTACCAATGTGGTTCTGCCAAGACATGTCGGTGGAGAAAGTCAACCTAAGATAGGGACAGCTGGAAACTGATTTGAGATTGCTGTCTCCCAGGTGGTAGTTAGCATCAATGATCTTGGCACGCCTTGCAAACCTGATCAGATGGCATTTACATGAATTAATTGGACCATTTGTAAAGAATGTCTAGATCTTCCTGTAACTTTGTGCTATCATTGGTGGATGATAAACCAGTACCTGAGACAATTATCTGCAAATAATCTCGAATTCAATGATATTCCGGTGGGTATGTCATTGATAAATGAGAGAAATAGCAGAGGTCCTAACACAGTCCCTTGGGGGACCCCTGATGTTACTGGGGTCCAGTCAGAAGATGACTTGATGACGTTGAGTTAAGAAGTTTGTAGAAGTTTTCTATCCACTGGAGTAATGACTCAGCAATGCCATAGGCGTGGAGTTTCTTGATGAGTCTTTGGTGCGGTGCCCGGTCAAAGGCTTTTGAAAAATCAAAAATGATGGCATCTACCTGCTCTTTGTTATAGACAGATTAAGTTAAATCGTCAACTGTAAGTATCAGATGGGTTTTGCATGAATGGCCTTGGCGAAAACCATGTTGTGATTCAGTCAAGATATTGAGCAAATTGTAGTGATCCATAATATTACTGAAGATGATGTGCCCTAAATGTCTAGGCCACTCCCTTTAAAGATATATTAATGATAATTTGACCGCTTTGCAAGTACTATAGTAAAGGAGACAAAACATATTCTTCGGCTATAGATGGTGCTGTAACTGTTTCCCAGGCAGTATCGTTCAGCAATTGTTGTTTTCCCAAAGCTTGTATTCCATATAAAATGCCAAAAACAGGTCAAAAATGTCTAAACTTTTGGCATTTTTTTCAAAAAATAAGATAAAAGCCAACAATTTGAGAAACCCTTCCTGGGCATTTGTTTCTAGATTCCAAAAAGCAAAAAATTTCAAAATTCCATGAAAGCAAATTTAGTTAGGCTTTTGAGAAATTTTTGGGATAAAAATACGGTTTTTGGCACTTGCCAAAATTGACATTTTTGGTCAAAAGCTGACATCACCATCATGTTCAGCATAAAAATCGCCATCTAGAAATGTATACCGGGGTACATACTTTTATGTGCTTTATGAAATTAGTTTGAGAGTTAAACTTACAAAAACTATTTTTATACCTGATCTAACCCAGCCTTAATGATGAACAATTTAGAATGCACTTCATTGAATGGCACATTTTATATGCACTACTAAATAAGTATGATACCTACTATTTGTTTATCAACTTCACTTGCTCATAAAGAAATGCAAAACATAATTATTATGTCTTCGTCATTAATTAATGCCATTTACATTCACATACATTTAGCTAGTTCAAATGTTCTGTCTGTTATCTCATTAAAGGACAAAGGATTTTGTTAACTATTAAAATCGTAAATGACAATAGAAGTATCGAATTAATTTTACCTCACAAAAGAGGCCTGTCAATCAAAGTATAGGATAGGCTATTGTCTTCGACGAAAAGGATAACGCCTAGAGATTTTTAGTTGTGCTTTTTATCGTGTAAACACAAAAGGACTGTCAAGGATTGCAATTTCTCAAGTGGGGATTATCTATACTTATTGACCTCAGTGAATAGAATAAGTAATGGGTTAACAAAATATATTACTACGGATTACAAAATGCATTGTTATGCACGGACAGAACATTTGAACTGACGAATTGTACTATATTTTATCTATTTCACAGAATGTTGATGTAGCCCCAGTGACATATCCAAACTCAATCCATAAAGTTGTAAAAGGAACTATGGCAGAAAAAAAGAAAAGCTCAGACAATGAGGCCCTTCAGACCAAACAAGAAGTTGTTGTTAAAGAGGAATGTACATTATCAAACAATGAGCAAGAGTCGGATGATGATGAGGGAGATGAAGTACATAATATATGTCAGAGGATGTCGCCTGGAAAGAGCCAGGAAACATGTGAGAAACGTATGTTGTCCCCCAGTCCGACCGCTGATCCTACTCGGCGATATAGATGCTGGAAAAGTACAAAAGTCTGCCATGGTGACGTGGCTACATCTGAGAAACAGAGTCAGCAGGAAAACACAGGTGTTGCACATTCTAAAGAATGCAAAGTGTTGTTCAAAGTCCTGCAAGATATCGGTGATGAGGCTGCTGGCTCCTCTTCGTCTGATTGTAATGCTGCACAGTTTGTACCCATATCTGGACCTGTGACTGTGAAACAACAGATGTGTAATACAGTAGACAACAGTACTAATAAATCGACAGATTTGCCGAATGTACAAGGTACCAAATCTGAACCTATTGGTAGTAGTGCTCCACAGGACCCTCTTAACATAAATGAACTACCCACCTTGCTGATGAGCAAAATTCTTTCTTACCTCACCATGAACCAACTCTTATGCACAGCTTCCTTGGTTTGCAAAGTTTGGTACCGTATAGCAAGGGAACCTGGTCTATGGAAGAGAATTGTGATAGATAGGCCTGGTTTGCAGGATGAAGATTTGTATAACCTAGTGCGTATAAACTCCAACGTGAGCGAATTACAAATCAATGAAGGCAGACTTCTCACTGATACTGGGGTAGCCAAAGCACTGGTAATTTGTTCATCTTTAAAGAAATTGGGCATTGTGAGGTAAGTAATTTCCTCTTCAATTTTTTGATTTCCCCCCTTTTTGTATATTGTATTTACTTTATACTTTAGTGTGCCAATCACAGATTTAGAGGGGAGAAACCAGATTTGGCGCCATTTTGTGTCGACTGAAAGATGAGCACATAGGTATTACTTTGGTAGTATGTCTGTGTGGCTTTCTGTCTGTCTGTCTGACGTGGTTAACAATTAATGTTAACCTTTTTCATAGTGACACTATTATCACATACTTTGACCGATTCCCATGGGACTTGGACACAATGGTCCTTTGGTAGGGGCACACATATGGTCCCAACTGAAATGGGGTCAAAGGTCAACAAGGGGTCACCAGAGGTCAATGACTGCTGGTGGTTGAAAAAATTCATATACTTTGTCAGATTTTCATGGAACTTGGACACAATTTTGATGAAAGTTGGTGAAGCGGAGGGTTTACACCATATGGGGTCTTCGCTGACAAATGCTAATTAAAGGTGCATGGATTTTGGTATGTTGAAGGTGTGTGGTTCATTTTTCTGAAATTAAAAAGTAAAAATAAAAATTGGAATTAGGTCTTAAATGTATTCTAGAGGTCATTATATCACAATCCCCTCAAGCGTTTCACTGAAAAATGCCAATTAAAGGTGCATGGATCAGTTTCTGGAAAAAATCTTAGAAATTAGTTTTTGTAGTTATTAAAGGTGCGTGGTTCATTTTTCTGAAATTAAAAACTTAAAAGGTGCATGGATTTTGGTATGTTAAAGGTGTGTGGTTCATTTTTCTGAAATTAAAAAGTAAAAATAAAAATTGGAATTAGGTCTTGAAATGTATTCTAGAGGTCATTACATGTGTATATCACAATCCCCCTCAAGTGTTTCACTGAAAAATGCCAATAAAAGGTGCATGGATCAGTGTCTGGAAAAAATGCAAACCTGTACCCGGGACCTGTACATCATTGACAAACCGCGATGGCAGACGACACTAGCGGTCCGGGGACCGCGATGGTTTTTTTAATTTCAGTATGTGGATAAAATCTGGGGTATTTTGGTTATTACTGATGATGCACTGCATCTTATCTGTATTGATATTGAAAACACACTTATCTGTACAATCAGATTTGCACAATTAAAGTAAATCAATTATTGCCCAGTTTGACGCTATGCGAAACCGAATCGCTGCATAACTTGATCTTGATAGCACTTGAATGAACTCAACTTGAGCTGTTTGGCTGACTGAAAGTGACATTACACTTGGCGGTATATGGACGTACACTGCTAAATAAAAGCTTTTAGGGAGTACATGGCAATGCGGGACCATATCTTTCATTGCACTCCCTAAAGTCAAAGCTTTGAATGGCAAGAACTATGTTTTTTTGGTAAATGTTCTTTGAATTATTTTTATATCATGATATTTTTAAATATGTTCAGTTGTACCAATGTAGTCAGACTGGTTATAGATTACCATAATTTTGCTGTTTTTCTAAAATTTGAGAGCTGATTTTCAGTGTCTAGAGAAACTTTGTAGTGAGTTGGAGAAAATTAGATTTTGAGTATGTCCTGTGTTTGTTGTGATTTAGCAAAAAATTAAGATGGTTACCATAGATACATTTTTTCACTTTGTGAGCTCATCTAGATCATAATCTCAAAATAATCCAGGAATTGAAACAATCAGTCGCTTTATAGCCAAGAATCCGCCACAACCTGGAAGCTGTTTTGTATAGGAATGAATAGGTGCTCTATTTGGTGGTGTGAGTTAATAGACACTCTGGTGCAGTATCTTCCCTCTATATCTATGGTGGCAATGCTGTTGTTGGTAACTACATGTCATTAAAATTCTAAGCTAAAACACAGAATGTTCTGGCATGGTAGATTGACCGGTTAGTATTACTATTTCAATCAGGACTTACGGGGAATGAGTGCCAGCGGGGAATTTTGAATGGTAATGTTTTCCGTCGATCGTGGTCTGGTTAACCGGTGCACTTTCGTCAAAAGCTTACCGTGTAACGTAAGAGAAAAATCACGGTACAATACAATCTTACTCTGCATGTATGATGTATATTAAGGCTGTGATCACATAGAAGTATACTATTGGGGTACCGTATACGGTGCACGATTTTGCAGAACACATTTAGCTGCAATCGAGCACGTGAATTTGATGCTATCGGGTCACATAAGATCATTATTCAAAAAAACAAAAACAGTATAGCTGCGTATAATATATTAGGCCTATATAGTGAATATCGAATAGCGTATAGCGAATATCATATACCGTATACTTCTATGCAATCGCGGACTTATACCCCAGAAACTCAGAATATTTGTTATGTTTATTCTGTTTTGCTTCATGACAATTTAGCTCAGAGAGTTGCAAAAAATTAATATCAAATTGGTCTGATTGCAACTTGATTTAGCATCTGTTCAGGGAACCATGTATCTGGTATTTGTGGTAAAGGCAAAACATGATGTTCCATGTACTGTGTTTCTATGGTATTGTGGTTAAAATCTCACATAAATAATTCTGTTTCTGCTATAAAACCTATTTTAGATGCACTCAATTGCAAGCTGATGTTTTCTGTAATATTGGACCCAACTGCCGAGAGCTGACAAAAGTGAACTTCTCAAACTCTGTTGGAGTCGATGATGAAGCTATCGAGAACGTAAGTTGAAAGCTACTTTGTGTAACCATGGAATGTGTATTTTTTGCATCTTCAAACAAGCTCCTGGCATGTTTGGTTACAAGCTTTTTCTTAAGGTGACGGGGACCAGGAGCCAGAATTCTGAAATGAGCGGCTCCTGGTCCCTAAAATTTCCAATGAATCAGAAGCTGTTTTTTCAGGACCAGGAGCCATTTGTGAAATTTGATCCCGATTTTGATTTGGAAATCAAGAATTTATCAGTGAAAGAAGAAATTGTTTGATTTTTTTCTATTGAATAATATTGTTTTTCCAAAAATGCCATTGTTTCCAATCATTTTCTGCACAAATTTTGACTCATACTAGAAACAAAAATTTGTATACGGCAAGACCCGGGCGTCTCGATTTTTCTGTCGCACCAGTAGGCGAAAAAGTCAGGGACCATGGGGTACAAAATTCTGGGGGAAAAAGCTTGCGTACAGTAATTCCTATTGCCAATTTAGTCTGCTCCACACATAAACCATTGCATTTCATGCTATTGGATGTGATTGATTTGAATCATCAAAACAAAACAAGTTCTTGTCGTGAGGAAAAATTGACCTGTCATCAGGATCACATGCATGAGCCTTGTCAGGCAATTGAATTTTGAAACCTGTGTATGCACAAGGTGCGTCGAAATTGGATTGTTTGAATATTTTGGACACGATTTACAGAAAGCTTGTGTTAATAAAGATCAGGCATTTCGAAACCTCACAAATTCCTTGAATTTCAGGATATTTTTGCTCTTTTAGCACCAATTTCAGGTTATTTTTAATTGCGTGATTTCATGCCTATAAAAGCTGCGATCACATAGAAGTATACAGTATTTGCTTTACCCTCGCCGGGGAAGTTACTAAAATCTATTTAATATGACCTAATATGGACAACATACATAGCTTGCTCTGTTTTGCTTTATGGGCTAAAGATTAGGCTCTACTTGAATAGTGAGTAATTGCGTGCTTTATAGATGGGCTTCAATTCTGCTAATAAAATTTGATTAATCTCCTGTCTTAAGCTATCGCTGATAATCAAACCATTTCTGATTTACGATTTACAAAGCTTAATTTAAGGAAAGGGAACATCTGATAATTTTATGAATTTATATTAACTTTAACCTAATTGACTTACCATTTCCATTTTATTTTTTAAATTTATTCTTTTTACTTTCATGTTTTTCAGATTGCAGTGCACTGCCCAAACCTCATAGAATTGAGGTTGAATCATTGCTCCTATATATCTGACATATCTATTCAGAAACTTGCCAAAGGTTGTCCTAAACTCAACACGCTCACATTCCAGGAAAACAAACAAGTAAGCATCTTCTTTGTTATAATCAGTTTCTGTGGACAATGTGGACAATTTCAGAGTGCAGGGCTGCTGTGTATATTAATGTGACCTGCATCCTGCATTTTGTCATGTGAGTGCAAGAAAGTCGTGTCTGCAATAGCTGCCATTTGTCATAAATTTGGATTGCACGGTGTTACCTGAAGAACCATTTCAAGAACCACTGGCATAAGAAATGGAAATTTTAAGGGATTTTTCACATGCTTGTGATAGGGTGTAAAATATAACTTAGGGCAGCTATTGCAGATACGACTTTCTCACACTCACATGACGATCTGTGTTTACACTGTCTGGGGAGTTATGGCTAGCATTTGACATTAACACCCATCGACAGCCAATGGTGGGTGATTTTGCAGGCATACAAAGGAACCTTAAAAAAAAAAGCTGAAAACCGTTCACGCGGATAAATACAGACGGTTACATGCCCAACTGGCAGGTGAATGTTTTGTTGATTCTATGTTGAGTAATAAATTATCTCATAAAGGGTTAAATTTCAATGAGGTGGGGTGAGTGTGGGCTCCAACATTTATACCAAAAACTTTCTCTGCAATAATTAATGGTAGGTATTCTGATCCGGTGAAAAATTTAACATGTACTTTTTCCATATTTTAAGGGTCATCATGTACATAAAGCAATTAAAAGTTTCATTTGTATATTTTGAGCCAAATTAATGTTATAGGCAAAAATGTGTTTGAGAGTGACGCATAGAAACCTATAGGATATTCAGGCCTGAGGATATTTATTTTTGTTAACAAAATATTCTGGTAATTCACCACAATTTTGACCATATCTCTCCAACGAAACATGATATATATGGGCGTGAAAATTCACAGGGGTTATAAGAAAAATATGTACTTTCATGTGGTATCAAAATCTCCAGTTTGATTTTTTTAGTGAAAGTGATCGGAATACACACCTTTAATGTGTTGTCTAAGTTATTGTCTATAGCATGATCTATGATGGCTGATTAATGCCATAAGGATGAGGAACCTGACCAGATTGACTGCTAGTCGGTCAACTGGCCAGTACAAACAGTATACGCAGAATAGTGTTTTGAAGCCATAAATGTCACATTTTCTCATTTTTTGTGAAAAATATGTCGGTGACCCCCACTTTTCTGACTGCTTATTGGTCAACTGGCCAGTAGAAACAAACAAACACCATAGCCCACCTGCAAATATGGCACCTACATCAGTAGCTGTTCTCGCAGCAAACCTAAAAAATCCATGGGCATGAGTAACTTGCTTTTTTGATAAACATTGCACTCACTATAGGCAAAATAAAAATTTATTGGACAATTTAACAAAAATCCATGGTAGGGGTTACATTCACAAAGAGTGGGGCCCTGCACTCTGGATTTTTGTTTACATTGTCCAATAAATAATTGTCTGGCCTTAGCTTTGGATTGTCCGATTCCGATCCGATTCTGATCTATTTGTACTTTGAATCACTGCTGTCATGTAAATAAATAATTTAACAACATTTACGTTCACTGCAAGAAAAATATGTTTAAAATTATGATGTTGTTTGATACTAACAGATCCAATTTTAAATTATTTTTTTGCATTTTTCATAGTTTTAATAGCCTGGTGCTTAGTTTAACATGTCTGATTATTTAGATCTTTGAACTTTAAGGCTAGATCGGTTCATGAGATCGGCAGTGTATATATTTGTTCGTAATTCCGATTCAGATCCGATAAGCTTAAAATTGGGCCGATTCCGATCCATCCCACCTCATCCTCCAATCTTGTCTACAGCATGATCTATGATGGAGGATTTATGAATCCCTGTTGCATAGACAGTGATTCATTGATAAAGCCAGTATGATCAGACAAGACATGATTTGTTGCTCAGTTGTCCTAAAGACTCTGCTGTTCACTGGTGTATTCTTTCTTGATTTTTTTCTGCTTACGATTAAACCTTTAATATTGCTGATTTCAGATCACAGATGTCTCCTTGAAGGCCATCTGTGAGCATTCAGCCAACATGGAGGTGCTATCGCTACACAAATGTGCAATAACAAACCAAGGAATCGCTGACTTACACAAGGTATGTATCATCATGTGAGTGCAAGAAAGTTGTATCTGTAATAGCTGCCTTTCATCATAAATTTGGACTGCACACTGCATGACCTCCAGTCTTGGGTCAGTGGTTCTTGAAATGGTTCTTCAGGTGACACACCGTCACCTAAAGAGGTGACACCATCACCTGAAGAACCATTTCAAGAACCACTGATATACAACGGGAACATTTTGTGGGATTTTTCACATTGTTGTAACAATGAATAAAATAAAAATAACTAAGGGCAGCCATTGCAGATACGACTTTCTTGCACTCACATGACGGTATGTCCTAATGAATATTATTCATCATGTTGAACGTTGAGAGCCACAAGGCTGTATTTGCACTTTTGTTGCATGTGCAAATACGGTCTTCTGGCTCTTTGTTGTCCGTGCAAATACGGCCTTGTGGCTCTCAACCTTGATGTGAGTGCAAGAAAGTCAAATCTACAATTTTTCATGAATTTACATCACACACAGTGCAAAAATGTCCGATCTTGTCTCAGTGTCTGTTGAAATTTCAAGAGCCGCTGACATATGGGAGAGAAATTGATTGATTTTTAGCATTCCTTGATCAGGTGTGAAATAAATATGACATATGGCAGCCATTTCAGATACGACTTTCTTGCATTCACATGATAAGGGTTTTAGGGTGTGTTCACACAGAAGAATTTGGTCATGACTATATTCTCGCTTGTGAGCCGCTCACTTGTAAGCAAATTTCCAGTGTGATTGCAATTATTATAGGAAGTGTCTTGCTTGTGACCAAGTGACACACCAATGATTTTAACGCAACTGCTAAGTTGTCTCGCTCTAGAGCCGGTCATGACTAGTCATGACTATTAGGCCAAACAAAAACATAAATTGTTTGTTTGCCATCCAGTGGAAAAATTAAAATTTTGGGTCCGTCGGTTTATTGATCTTTTCCCCCTTTTTTTTTACTCTTCACATATCTTTTAAAAAATGATGTCATTCCATGGATTTTATCGTGAATACCAAGCAGTGCAGGGCTTAATCAAATATTGTGGTACATTGCTTTTTATACTACTAAATGTGACTTTATACTGCTAAATGTAACGTTTTGCATCAAAAATATTGAGTTGTCATATTTTACATGTTTGAAGAAGAAAAAAAAACTAAAATACCCGACCCAAAATTTTGGCATTTTAGGGTCGGTCGCGGAGGGCAAACAAACATATTTTTTAAAGGCCTTATGTGTGAACACAGCCTTAGAGTCAACTATATTGTTAACAAAGTTTAGCAATATGCACCTCACAATTTCAAACCTTCAATCGTGGACAATTTGTGTTGTGACACCCAGGTATATTATAGGCTATCTTGTTGGATTTTTTAGGATTCTCTTTATATGGGAAGTGAATTTCAAAGGATTGGGCCAGATGAACGAGATGAGCTTTGATCAGAAAAACACTTTTTTTTTGCCCGTAACATTAAAATAATTTGCATATCATGTTTGATAGTCTTGAACTTCAGGTTTAACCCTTGTCTAACCAAGTGGGGGGGGGTGGGGGTGGTTGCAACCCCCGCATCATAAAAATACAAAAGCAACCAACCCCAGGGTTTGGGTAATCCTTTGCGGTCATTTTGATGAAAATATTAGGTGGGGTACCACCTATTAGGGGGGTACCACCTATGGTGGGATTAGGGTAGGCCGTCAAAGTTGGGGTGTAGGGGG
>JXSR01S023433.1:30788-48829 GCA_000969725.1 Ophiothrix spiculata | reverse complement strand
AAAGCGGCAAAGTTCACCCAATTTTGATTTATGTTTCAAAAACTAGACAGACAATCTCAATATTGATTTCAATATTTGCAAAAAGGATACAATTTTTGGTAACCTTAGAAAAAGTTCTTTTAAGGCAAACAGGTGGTTGGTTGCCACATGCAGTGTGTGCATGTTTTTCAATCCTTGCACAGTTTCAGGTCCGGAACAAGAGAAGATATTGTGTTTATCCCATGATGCATTGCTTACTATGGAAATTTATGTACAGGAAGTCATGTGAGTAGTTAGTGATGAAACATGCCCAAAATGCAAGATTACAACAATGAACTTTGATTCAGGGGCACTTCATCACTAACTACTCACATAATTTGCTATACAAATAACTCATAGGAAGCAATGCATGATGGGATACACACGATATCTTCTCTTGTCTGGAACCATCTTAGTCTGGCTGGCTCTTATACATGCATATGGTGTTCAGGCATACAGGTGAATTTTCAGAAATCTTTTTTTTTAGCCTGAATACCAATACATGTTCTATACATTTATATCTGAACAAAAGATACAGGGCAAAGGTAATTCTTACTATTGTGCAACTTCTACACATTCAGACTAATATATCTCTATGGGAACAGCTTTTTTGAAGTAGACTTCCCAGGATCAAACTTTACTTTAGAGTCCTCAGAATTCTACATTTATAGTTACAAAAATAAAATGTTGGTCCGTCCCGCAAACTAAACCCAATTTTTGAAGCGTTTCGACTAACCCAGGGGTTCTCAACTAGTTCTTACAGTGCACCACATAAAATGAGAAAATTGTGGGCTAAAGCGCCACATGCATTCGTTTTTCAGTGTATTTTTAATGTATTTCTTTGTTTTTTGAGTGAGCAATAGCGCCAATATGTAACAGTCCAAGCGCCAACCAAGCGCCAAATTTGGCGCATGTGCCGCTAGTTGAGAATACCTGGTCTAACCCTTACTTCTGCATATAACATGATCTTTAAGAGTAAACCCCTCAATTTTTGAAAAAATAACATTAAATCATGAGTGAAATAAACATTCTTATTAAACATTCTTATTATAAACATTCTCCTTTTGATTGAAACCCAATTTTCCAATGTGGCCTCTCCATGACTGATATCAGTTGTCATTTGATTGTTATCTAATTCCAGATATGTGATTCCATGTAGTGATAGATTGCACATCACTGACAGTGTGGATGTCTCATCACTTTCTTGATAAGCAGTCAATTTAAAATCAAACACTGAGTAAAGGAACTAGACAACTTCTGAGCATCTTTACTCTTAGATAATAAGGGTGAGGGTAATTCTAGGGTAATGTTTATGACCAAGTTAAAAATTTTCATTATAAATGGCTTCAGAACCTGGCATAGACATTCTATCCGCAAGTTTGTTGTTAACTGGTGGAGTCAAGACTTGAGGGTGTTTAAAAATTAAATTAATAGACCACTTTTGTGTGTCCCATAATGCATCTTGAAAGTACCACAAATACGGGACCTTGTGACGTATCTTGCGCAGTCTACCATATTTGAAGTTCTGCGCGTTGCGCACAACTCGACTGCGCAAGATACGTCACAAGGTCCCGTATTTGTGGTACTTTCAAGATGCATTATGGGACATACGAAAGTGGTCTATTGCCAAAATCCTGAATAAAGTTCATGTAACATTTGGTAACGTTTGTGACATAGGACGGAATATTTTTGGCTCTAAATTGACTTCAAAGTAAAAAATCTCTCTGACATGTTAGCAAACTTTCTATTGTGATTTACACATTTGATGGGTATACATATTTGCAAATAATTTCATATAAGTGGTAGGAAATTCAATTGTCAGGATGTCATTTCAATGCAATGTTTATTGTTTGTTTGGTAATGTTTGTGACATTTTGGTGTAACGTTTTGGTAATATTTGTGACATTTTTGACTTTTAAATCATGTGCTCATCTATGACTGAAAAAACTGCTTATTTGGTCAAATAAAAAATCTGATTTTTTTTTTGCTTGAAGTCCAAAACAGTTTCATTTTCTGTAGAATCAGCCATGATAGTATAGTATCTTATACACAATCGCAGATCTGAAGCTTGCAACTTCATATGGATATGTACCTTTTTTATTGTGCCCTAACCATTCTGACATTTTATTATTTTATTTATTTTATCTCAGTTCACTAGCTACAACAGGAGACTGATTAAGCTGCTCTTATTTGTCAATAATGCTCATAAAATGAACTGTCCTAGACATTGGGTGTCCAATTGCACAATTTGTATGCTTTTCCAAGAATGAACATGTAATATCTTCACAACAGTTGTTTATGTTATTTACTGCCAAAAAATCTCTGGAAAAAATGTGTCATTAAATTCTAGAAGCACTAAATCACATGACGAGGAATTCAACTGGGAGACGTAAATTTAAACTCCATCAGTTTTGAATACTCAACGTTAAATTTAGTCATGAAGGCTAGACCAGCATATTCAAATTTCAACAACACACAGCCTGCTAACAGTAGTCAACCACTTCAGATCGATGATTGAAAAACGAAGGATGTTTATGGGGTTTTAAATGTGCAATATCACTGCTTCTTTTGAATTTAAGACGTTTTGAAATGTACATAGGATTTCATTTCCCCTTTGCAATATCAGCATAAGAACAGATTACACAAAAGAAGATATTGTGTGTATCCCATCATGCATTGCTTCCTATGTGATTGTTTGTATAAGAAATAATGGGAGTAGTTAGTGATGAAATGTCCCTAAATCAAACATAATTGACATAATCTTGCACTTTTGGCATGTTTCATCACTATCAACTCACATGACTTCCAGTACAAAATTTTCAATAGGAAGCAATGCATGATGGGATACACAAGATTTCTTCTCTTAGTTTACACAGCCAGGGTTGTATTTGTTGCCTCAGCCTGCAAGCTACGCAAGACAAATGATGTGATTTCCTTTTCTGGGCCTTTATGTCACTTAGCATACACTTCACAATCAGTTGATCATTGATCAAAGCAACTTGAAGAGGGACTTCAAAGACAAAATAATGCTTTCTGAAATACCCAACTCTTGTCATTCAGGTGCTCATGGGGTAAATATCCTGATGGATACACACCCCCTCTTTCAACACAAACCTGTACGGTCTTGTACCTTTGAGCCACGTTTTGATACTTTTGATCAGTACCCTCTCGCAATTCTGTTACAAGGGTTGTATGATTTTCTGTCACAGTGCATGATAAGTTTTTGTAAACATTATAAAAATATAAAATGTTTTTTTTAACAAATAATTTCAGAAAGCATAATTTTATCAGAATTTGAACAATCATACAGGTATGTTAAGCCAACTGCTGCAACAGTTAAATTATTTTTATACTGTTCAATTAAAAGAAAGGTTTTAACCTTACTTTGCTCAGCAAGACTATGAATCTGACTTGATAGCTTCTACCCAGCTGCTATTTGATACGTTTGATCAGTACTCTCTCGCAATTCTGATACAAAAATTGAATGATTTTGTCACAATGCATTAAAAAAAGTGTTTGAAAACATTGTAAAAAGTTTTTTTTTTTTTTTAATAATGATTTCAGAAAGTATGTGCCTGAACCATTGCACAGCCTTTCAATATATATCAAGATTTGAACGATCCTGCACGTGAAGCCAACTGCCGAAACAGTTACATTAAATTTATATTTACTCTGTTCAGTAAGATTGAGAATGTGACTTTCCGTATTAGCTACCATCCAACAATCTAGCACTGATACCTCAAAATAAACACTGTCACTGTCTCATAAACTGTAACAACTTGATGTTTTCTGTCAGACATCTTTGATGACAAAGATTCCCTCAAGTATAGCTAGTAGATATTGAATTATTGTCTTTACAATATCATAAGTTTTGATACTGCTCTACCTGAGTCTGCTATAATAACACATAAGCTTCCCTACAAACTAGGCTAATGGTCCCGTAAGTTTACAGCTCGCATTTGCATACTCTAAGGGCAGAGTCCAAAATCAATTTCACACTCCAGAAATAATAATTTTGCAAGCAATATCAGTACACGGGGGCAGTGGCACTGGATGGGACAGGGGTGAATTTTTCACTTGTCCTGGGCATTAAGTCTGAATCAACTTGGCAGTGTGTTTATCTGAAAACTGTTATGACTAACTCTTCATGTAACAATGATTTATGATTGGTCAAACTATATACATAACTTTTGAACCTCTGACAAATTGTTCACAGATAAATCGTGCAAAAGAAATGACTAAAATGTAAGTCACTTTCATTGAGAGAAAAACATGGCCGTGAACATCTAATATGTCTTTTTCCATTTCCAAACTAGCTCTTCTAAAACAGAAGAGTGGCGAAATTGGTGTATTCCCCCCCCCCCCCCAAAAAAAAAAAATGGTACACCTTGATTCTAACATCTCTGGCCCATGGTCAACACCACAAAATGGCAGAGACTTGATCCATGTATACTATGTCATGTATTATATGTGACGCGTTACATCAAAAGGTACAAGTTGGACAAAATTGAGATTTTTGTGTTACTTGTAAGAGGACAAAATAAGCTTTAAAATGATACATTGCTTGTGAAAATTGAAGTTTTAGTTTCGAAGTTATGATGAATAAAGACGGTTGTTTTCTTATTATTTTCTTTATAATTTACAAGCTTAATTGGCCTGTATCTCGAAACTTGCTTGGCCGACAACTTGTACCTTTTGATGTAACGCGTCACATATATTAAAGGCTGTGTAAGACTTACTGAGATTCAAACTTGGTTCAGTTCCGATTGGAAAGTTTCAATATATGAATAGCTCTTTTAATATGTACGCTTATACTATAAATAAGCTTTACATTTTATTTTAAGCATCT
Organism: Ophiothrix spiculata; assembly: GCA_000969725.1. NCBI lineage: Eukaryota > Metazoa > Echinodermata > Ophiuroidea > Amphilepidida > Ophiotrichidae > Ophiothrix > Ophiothrix spiculata. Next base: position 43,962 of record JXSR01S023433.1, on the reverse strand, counting down.
TCCCTTTCTCTTTTTCCAATTATTGTGCCAGTCTCACCAGGCTCAAAATCATGGGAGTCCCTGGAAACCTAAAGAATGTATAAAACTTGGGAATTTGGTGAGTCAGAGATGCATTTTGGGGAGTCTGGGAAGCAGTTATTCAGCCTAGCTAGCGCTAAGCTTGGGTCTCAATGTCTCAATAATATGATCACACAGACATATTTCTGAAGTCCAAAATTGACCAAAACAAGAACTAGAAAACCCGACTCATCACTATTACAAGTACAGGTATGACTCTTCTGTACATGGGACTGACATCAACAGCTTAATGTCCCTCCAAAGGACGACTATCTCTGTGAAATATCAATACCTTGATATAGTAGTAGATATTTAGCAGTTTTTAGCACACGAAATATTCAACCTAGTTCTTTCTATTCAGTAATCTGCTACAGATTAAAAGGTTGTGGGAATGTTTATATTGCAGTGAGATGAACAAATGTTACATGTAAATACATCCAGATAAATTCTTCAACCCATATATCACACTAATGAGATACTGACACCAGAACATATTCTTCAGATGCCATCTTGAGATAACTCATCCTTGCAGTTTTCATTACTTGAAAACAAGCCCTTTAAGGGGCCGATTTGTGTCACTCTTTGCAAGGGCCAAATTGTAAGACACAATCGGCTATTTGCTGAACAAGCCTAGAATTTTGAGCACAAGTGTCAAAGTCTATTCATACTATGACCCGCACAAAAAAACATGCGATTTTGTACGCTGTGGACTATTTCGCACAAATCAAATAGAAGCGAGTCACAAACTCTATCGTGGAGAATCAAAATGGAGTCTTGTAACCTCCTGTGAAGTTCTTACCCTGCTAAATATGTTTTATTTATTTATTTATTTGTGTCAATATTAAATATTTTGCAGGTTCTTTCAGAAAATGTGCATTGAAAGAACTAGCGACTTGGCTGAAATCTAGCCATGGATAATTGGCTGTGCAAATATCAGCAGTACATGCCTTGAGGGTCAATGGTTCCACCTAATTGGTTTGACTCTTCCGGTTTTCCTGACCCCAGCCCAATTTCTCCAATATGGACTTCATTAAAATCATCCAAGACTGTTTACAATAATGGTATTTCCAACAATACGCTCAATTCATTAAACAAAAAGGTAGTCTTGTAACCTCCTGTGAAATTCTTACCCTGCTTCATATGTTTTTATTCGCATCAACGTTAAATATTTTGCAGATATTTCTACAAAATGTGCAGCAAAAGAACTAAAAATGTTGGTTTGACATCTGGCCATGGATAATTGACTGTGCACAATCAAGCACCAAATATCAGCAGTACGTGGCTTGAGGGTCAATGGTTCCACCTAATTGGTTTGACTCTTCCGTTTTTCCTGACCCCAGCCCAATTTCTCCAATATGGACTTCATTAAAATCACCCACGACTGTTTACAATGATGACATTTCCAAAAATGAACTCAATTCATTTGACCAAAGAGGTAAAACTATAAATAATTTATGTTTCAAATCATCTATGCCAAAAAAATAGTTGCTGCGATGAGATGAATTACTTGTATACAATCTAACAATCTGCATGATGTTTCCAAAAAGGTAAAACTTATAGTTCTGCTGTACATGGAGTAATCTTAAATGGTGGCAGGATGCAGCTCTAATTTCTTGAGGGCAAATGAATTATATTGGTAGTGACATGTGGGCTAATAATACCTCATTTTCTACTATTTCTTATAAATAAACACAGAAAAAACAACTTAAGAAAATAAGCCTGGAGCTAAAATGGTTAGTTTTGAACTATCAAGCGCTCTTTATAACTGGAAAATCAACAGATTGTATTCAACTTGCAGGGTGAACTTACTGATCTACTTAAAATTGTTCCCTCAGGTCGATCCACTTCTAAATGATTATAAGAAGATGCTTCAAATGCCCACATTTTCAATTTCAAACACCTATAAGAATATCTTATAAATTGGTGAAGAATTGACTAGTTACAGACAGCTCATGCACTACACCTCTTGTCACGTCATTGTACTATATATAACCACAAACAGATGTCAAGTCATTAACCCAAGTACTATGACAAATTTGCAGTTTCAAGCTATTTTACCTAAAAATAGGTTCCAATAGCCTACATAGTTTTGTAAACATATTCCGACTTTGTACTGACACTACATGCACAGTGACAATTTTATGAAACACTCTTTACATTAATGATTTATAGAAAAACATTTTTTTAAAATTATACTTGAGATTTTTTGACATGCTCGTTCCGAATCTGCTATTTACCACGGTACCAACCACATTGATGCATCATTCATCAACAACCAATCACTGGATCAACCAATCAATATTACCTATGGCCAAAGACTGTAGCAGACTACATCTTCTATTTTTCTCTCTCCTTGAAAATTCTCCCAAAAGATTTGGTTAATATATATGTTGCAGAAGTGCTTTCTACAATTACACATACCGTACATACTAAATATATTATAATAGTGCATTAATTTGATTGAGACGTACCTTGCTGCACTAACGGCTGCCCGTATTGGACGTACTTCTAACAATCACCAGACAAACATCAATGCATAAAACAAAACAGTGTACATTAGGCCAAAAAAAATAACTCTGTCTCAGCTTTCTATCTTCAGCGTTTTTTTTTTTAGTCACAAAGCTATACGCGAGGCGGAAATCTTTTCTTTCTTTTTTACGTTTTTAGGTTACTATTTTTTTCCCCTTTTTTTATCTCTCGATGTAAGAAAAAAATAAAAAAGCAAAAAATCTCCTGAAAACCTAAAAACAAACAAAAGAAATGCGGTAATTTTTTTTAACCCTATGCGCGCGGGAAGCTAAGACAGAGGTTTTTTTTCTTTGGCCTTAGGCATCATTGGCCTGAAATATATGTTATGTGTGGTAAGGCCTGTTCAAAAGTCTTCTATACCTTTCTTTTCCTCAAGTTTCAATAAAAAATACATTGACCAGTATTTGCCATTTGCACAGTCCGCAATATGCATTTTGAGCCTCAGTTTAGCAAGTGAATTATCCCTGTGGAATTATCTGCTTTTAACCACAACAGAGAATGCATCTAACACCACATGTGCTATATCGTACTACAAAATGAGCACTCCCTGCATATGACGGATCCATGCAAAGAGCAAATATGACCAAATATCACAACCTTTAAACACTCATGAAGTTACCATAACAAACCTTCTACACTCTCTCACTACCAACCTTTTGCATGTTCTTTATCTAGTTGAGCTGTTATCTTCTTCCAGTCTTCCATACGCTCCTGAAGTGGGATCACTAGGCACTCCATGATTGAACTAAAATGGAAAAAGATCACTTTGTCAAGATATCTGTTCAATAAAATAATTCCTCTATTATATCTAATGACTCTAACTTCAAATAATTCCACAAACAGTTTGCCTTAAAGTTTTGAACACACATTTCTTACCACAAAAATACTATACCCAGAAAAATTATCTTTTTGCAGATTCTTTTATAAAAACATGACTTTGAGAGTTCTTACATTTGATTCCTACATTCAAGCCACAAATGATCTACTGGAGACCATCAATTTTCAAAATTATACCAAAAGATAATGACAAGATGACGTCATTTGCGATCCCCAAGGGATAAAAATAAATGGAAGCAGGGACTATTAACACCAAATTCTAACAAATGGCCCTTATCATAACTGCCAGTGCCTACAGAACATTTTTTTTTTATGAAATGCTCAAAATAGCTCCTGTAACATCCATAGTATTTTAACCCTACTTGTATATCAGCACCAAGAACCTTTAAACCATTGCACTTTTCACTTCCACTTCCAATCAACATACTCAAATTATTCCTTTAAATTTACCCGGCAAACAACCTAGGCCTCCCAGATAATAATGATGATGAATGGCATCATCTTATCTATGTTCAATTTAAAAAGCTATTTCTTTGGAGCTCAATGTAAATAATGTATGACTTTTGAGATACCATTGGAGCGGTATACATTGTTCAGGCGATGTATACGACACGTGCCTGTCTATCATCTTACCGACGGACGGACCGCGCTCTACTCATCAGATATTCCGCAGCTAAATAACTTTTTATGTATTGTCTGGCCGACATTTCTGTGTGATCCATCAAACACAAATTTCACCTGTGTCTAGATGTAACACTGAACACTAGGAAGGGGTGCTCCTAATTTGGTACTCTCTTAACTCATGGACTATATTCAAATATGTGGTTGTTTATTCATCAAAGAAATTCAAGACATGCACTTTATTGCAAATGTACTGTTTAATCCAGCTCATTTTCAACTAAGTAAAAAAGTGCAACCATGTTGTATCAAAATCAATTCTTAGATACTGTTGAAAATCAAAAATGTAAAGCAAAAATAGTGAATGGTTTATGTTTATTCTATTGGGAACAAATAAAATTTGGAAACCAAAAAATTGATCTTCATGCCTTATCATAAATCAAATTCTAAATCCAAATTGGTCGAGTTATAGCTACCAAAGTTTCTTGCTAGCAAATGATCAACGTAAATCATAGTTGCAAAATATTGGCATGCCCAGGGGGTGGCTTTGGGGCTAAAGCCCATCCCCCTGCAAGATTGTAAAAATTTTGTAAAATCATCCTGTTTTTAATGAATGTTACCACTAAGCACCCCCGCACAATTGGCAAATCCCCTTTAGCCACCCCACAAGAAAAAATTCTGGGAACGCCAGTGAAAAAGGTACCCATCATAAAAAGCATGCAAGCCACAAATTGGTCTACCTAAATTGGTCTAATTGTAGCTAAATAACCATATTTCTTTGTTAGATCCACATAATTCAAATTCAAATTTTCAATAGACACAAGGTGCCCAATCAACATCAGGGTGTTGTCCCCAGGATTAAACGTCAGCAAGAGACATTTCAAATTCGAGCTCTCTCTCTCTAGATATAAATAGGTGTTTACAATGAAAATAAAGCGAGATGTTTGAATATTTTGAGTCTCAATATTTTGTCTGATTGTAACACACAGGTAATTGAATGATGGCGGTTTGTTTTTACTTCCTGCATTCATCAATTCAAGATCACATCTACTTTGAAGTAAAGCTTAATAAGCAGTGAATGTAATTGGACCAGATCAATCTATTTGATGCATAAACAATGTAAATTGGATCATTACAGTGAATGAGTGAATATATTGCAGTTATTTTTCAATAATTCATACACTTTAATTACAAGCTCTCATGTAACGTTTTTGTCAATTATAGTAAAGAAGTGGTCTGGGCACACTGTAGAGATAAAATTATGCAATTTACTTACGTAGAAAATGATTTAAGTTTAAGTTCTATAGTCTTGTGTCTCAAGGTGAGTCGTGTTAGGGCTGCTCCCAGTTCTTTAGTAGCACCTGTATAAAAGACAAAAAATATAAATGACAATTTAGAAATAAAACTAATAAAAAAGTATTTGCTCACAGAGTCTCAATTCCAGTAACAACACCATACAACATTTGTAAAAAAAAAAATGATGCATGTATACATAAATCAAGGAAATATTTCATAGATATTCCTAATTACACATATCCCTTACTTTGGTGGGGTATTTGGGACAACCGAAATTGGTGTATAATGCGCAAATTTCAAAATCAATAACTTTCAGATATGCAAAATAATTTATAAAGTAAGCATAACACTTTCAATATTGATTTACAAAGTAGTCTTGAAGCTCCTAATTTGTGTTCTCAAAAACAGATATGGCCTGTCTATTCAATACATACCTAGACTGGTTAGATATGTCTATAGTTGGGAAAGTACATTGAAATTATTTTTTGTTACGAGCCAGAACACTTTTTAGCTTCCCATTTTTTAACTACCCAATTTTCTTCTTTTTTATTTACTTTGAATTTATTTCTTATCATAAAATAAAAATACTGAATATTGAATAGCAGATCTTTCCCATATAAAAATGCAGATTTAGAATTTGCCAATCTTGAAATAAATAGACCAAGTCTAAAACACAGTATCGAATTTCAAATCACGTATTATGTTTTTATGCAACTACTGCTTTTCCTCACAGTAATTCCATTTGTAGCCTCGTTTACTTCCGTTCCATACATCATGCTACATTACATAGACGTGGGCATTACACTTTCATCGACAAGATACTTGCACATAGGCTTTTACTCAAGTAATGCTATTGCAAGATTGCGTATTGATTTTCAAGATTGTCAGATGGATTTTGGCGCCATACTGACAAAGAACTTATTATAGATAGATACAGACTGAGAAATGTTACTATCAACAAATAAAAATACCAAATAAAAGCATAGCTGAGATTAGCCATATAAAATTGCAGATTTAGAATTTCCCATATTTAGAATATATAGACCAAATCTAAAACACAGTATCAAATTTCAAATCACGTATTACGTTTTTATGCAACTACTGCTTTTCCTGGCATTAATTCCATTTGCAGCCTGGTTTACTTCCGTTCCATACATCATGCTACATTACATAGACGTGGGCATTACACTTTCATCGACAAGATACTTGCACATAGACTTTTACTCAAGTAATGCTATTGCAAGATTGCGTATTGATTTTCAAGATTGATGGATTTTGGCGCCATACTGACAAAGGACTTAGGATAAGAGGAATACACATGGAGATATGTTATTTAAGAATCACAAAAATCCATGACACACCATAGAAATGAAAACACTGAATTTACAAACTTTATACTGCTGACCCCATACAAAGAGTCTTCAAACACCTTTATAAGAAAATTAGTCTTATCTTGAGCCATTACATATACTCTACTGCAGCTGGGTAGGCAGCATTGAAATCATATTTTTGGTAATGAGAAAGAAAAGACTTTCTGATAAATTTTTCCAATTGAATATACCTCAGAATTGCAAAAACATATCGATTTCTTACAATAATCCCTTGATTTTTTTCTCATCAGCAAATAAGAAATGTCAAATAACGGTATAGCTGAGATTAGCCAAAGAAAATTGCAGATTTAGAATATGCCAATCTTTAAATAAATAGACCAAATCTAAAACACAGTATCGAATTCCAAATCACATATTATGTTTTTATGCAACTACTGCTTTTCCTGGCATTAATTCCATTTGCAGCCTGGTTTACTTCCGTTCCATACATCATGCTACATTACATAGATGTGGGCATTACATTTTCATCGACAAGATACTTGCACATAGGCTTTTACTCAAGTAATGCTATTGCAAGATTACGAATTGATTTTCAAGATTGTCAGATGGATTTTGGCGCCATACTGACAAAGAACTTAAAGGGGATAAATGGAATACATGCAGGGAGATGTTATGTAATAGGAATCACAAAAATCTAAGAGAATAGAAATGGAAATCATCAAATGGAAACAGATTTTGCTGATGGATCAAACGAGTTTTCTTAAAACCACCTTTAAAAGCGAGTAAAGTCTAATTATGAAAACTCTCGAACCATTGTGTTAATCGATGTAAAAACTAATACAAACATTTTGCTTCTATTTTTTTAAACTTTAAAACCTATGTTCTACTTTATCTACTATATATTAATGTACTTAATTTTGCAAAATCAAATTTCTTACATTCAATATCAATTTATTTTGTAGAGGGAATATTCATCTATACCAAAGTTTAGACAAATAAGTAATGATATTCATATTTTTGGTAGCATTCTTCCTTACTGAACACAAATACAAGTTTGATACGATATAAAATATAACTTTCTTCTCTTCTTCAAGGATCTTTGACATTTTCTCTTGTAAACAATTCCTTCAGAATACATCGTAAGTTAGAAATAACGATTGAAAATTAACACGCGACACATCAACCTGCATCAAAGAAGTACAACTTCACAGATTATAGTCTAGATATAAGACAAGATAGCATATTATTTAGATCAAATTCCTTCATATTTACTTTGAACAATTTTCTACAAAACTTAACTAGAAAGTGATATGATCCCATAGGAGATACCTGAAGGCATAGCACATATATGCAGCACATGATCAAATAATTTGATCAAACTAGAGATAGTTGTATTTGCTTGCTCTTATTTTTTCAATTTGATCTTAATATGATGAACATGTTACCCCCACTTTACTCCAGGCTGTTCATGACAATACATCGAATCATCTGACTTGGAATCGAGTTACTTAGTGAAAATCAAATTATAACTGTCTACCGGTACTAAATAGAAATACCTTATAAAATTGATTATAAATTTTGATTATTTTTAGTTTTGAGTGGAATAACCAGACTTATCATTGGGGTGAAGAAAAAACAAGTATATTTGACTGACAGGTGATGTAAGCTAAACATTTTTTCTTAATGTTATGTGGAAAGAGGGTGCAATGCTTTGGTTGTTTTTCATTTGGAATTATTCCACAATTTTGTGAATATTTTCCAAAATTACAACTCCTTCGAGAGAGTACTTCTGCAGTCAGAACAGTATATTTGACAGGGGATTTATACTGTACTGTAAAACAAGAAATACTTGCTAGCAATTTAATTTCGCTAATTTCGCTAATACCCCAAAATCGCAAAATTAATTTGCCGCTAATATTAATAATGTAAAATGATTTCAATGGCATGCTGATGCAATTAGTGAAATTAAAATGCCGCCAAAAAAACCAGATTCTGAAATTCGCAAAATTTACTTTCCTCAAATATTTCTTGTTTTACAGTATTTCATTGAATGCATGTCTTTCCTCAATGTCATTGGGGCAAGGAAGAGGGGATGCAATGGTTTGTTTGAGAATCAGCTCCTGCCAATTAACAATCATACCACCTTTTTAAAATCTAAAATTCATTTGGGAGAGGCAAAATCAGTGAAGATACATGAGTATCCTATTATAAAATTACTTTCTATGGGATTATTTGTAGTAATGTGGGTAGATAGTAAAAACAGACCCAAAATGCAAGATTACAACAACAGATTTTGATTTTTGGCATTTCAGCACTAACTACTCACATAATTTGCTGTACAAACAATCCCATATAGGAAGCAATGCATGATGTGATACACACGATATCTCCTCTTAGATGTAAGGGTGAGTAAACTGTGTTACTCCATTTTTCACATCAATGTCATGATTGATATTGCTGTAGCAAATTGCAACCAATCATATTGAAACTTGTCATACTGATTGAAAAGAGCAAAATGTGCTTCTTGACTATATATATAATCACAGGTGAAACATTAAGGAAAACAAATTTGACAAAAAATTAAAATTAAAATGTCAAGAAACCTAATCTTGGAAAGTGGAACATCTTTTGATACAGAGAGCTAAAATAAAATCAAACTTTGCCGCTAAGAATTTAGAACATTTCCAATTAGTTCTTGCTGCTACATCTAGGTGTTAACATTAAATGATTTATTTTATTACTTCGTATCTAACAATTCTTTTCAGGTTGATGAACTTGTAACTGTAGCAAATTGTGAGAGGGGTGTTCAATAAGTTTGTGGCCTATGGTAGAAGGAGATCAGCTACATAATTTATTCACATTTTATATACTTCAATTTCATTGATGAATTTAAGGAAAGTTTCAAGTGAATGTCTGCTTTTATTTTTATATTTCATTTTTATGTTATAGAAATTTAAAGTTGGCTATTTCAAGGTTTCTAAAATTAAGAATTAATTAAGCATTAAAAATAAAAAATAGAATAAAAACATCGAAGTCAAGAGTTCCCACATACACCTACTTCCTGCCACATTTGAAATCAGCAGGCAGCTCATTTATTATGGTGGCACGAAGGAGTAACTTTTTAAAAGACTTGACCCTTTATTTTTGTGTAGTTTGTTGGGTTCCAGGTATTTAGTATTGTAGTGATTATATAACTTCCCCAGTAACTGGTTCACGCACATCCCCTGACAACGGTGTATGCTATACTTTAGTATGGTGATCATTTCGATCATGGTTCAAAACTAGAAAGCGTGAACCAGTTGTTAGGGTGATAATCGGATTACATGTAACACTTCGAGACTGAATTGCATTCATGAGAGAGATTTTTAAGGTGACTACTACACGTTGGTAAACGATTGCAATTTTTACCATTTTCAACGTTTCAGAAACCTCAAAATGGCAAGTCAGAATTTCCTGTAACATTAAAATGCCAGCAGATATTTTACTTACACATTTTTCAAATTAAGTTGAATTATGCTCTATTTACAATGGAACATAAACTTACTGAACATCCCTCGTAAGTGTGCACATGAAGTGTGTAGATGAAAATACCATATGACGGTAACACCTTTCTGCTTCTATCTTGTGAATATGGCCTGGAAATAAATTGAAGTCAGATGTCATCGCGGAGAAACGATGTTATTACCGTGGCTCACTTAAAAGATTTAGCTACATCTCTTCTGATGGGGAGGCCCGTTACTTTAAGAGGGAATATGCTTTTAAAATGTATCATCTATCAAGAAAAAAACATGAATATTGTTTTCTGTTATGGTTTCCAAATAAAAATTGGAGAGATGGAAGACTATATTAGTGTAAGCTAGTGTATGATGTTTGAAAAGAAATGTTTCCTTGTTTGGTTGAAATATAAAGTAGAGTTGTTTCTTTGTTGGTTGTTGTTGTTTTTTTAAATAATGTTCTACTTGTCTGTAGAGAGCTGATTAGCTATATATTCCTTTATTTTTATAATTCATCTAAATAAATTATTTTGTTTCAGTATCTGATATGGGATGGTTCTCTCTTCTCTTGCTTCTGATATATTGTTGTGTGATCGGCGATGTTGGGCATATGTGTTACAAAAAATAGCCTGGTTAGACAAAGGCTAAGGTACCGGTATGGGCATCATAAGGCAAAAAAAAAAAAATTGTTGTGTTGCCCTCACAGGCCAAAAAACGGGAGGATTGGACGGTCGGATTTTTTTTTTTTTTTAAGTATTAATGCATGTAAGTATGACCTCCAGATCCTGAGATAAATAGTACAATGCAAAATATGTGAGGTATTTACTCTGATTACTTAAAAAGGAGAATACCTCACGAAATGAAATGGTTAATGAAACTGAACGCAAACAACTAAATAGTGTTTTAGGGCCCAAATTGGCCGTAATAAACACGGCGTAATCCATTTTGTACGATCACCAAATGAAAATGACAACACGGGCGCACACCACTTAAAGGCTAGCATAGTGGCGAGAAGTGGTTTTTTTTGCGAAATATATTCATGAAAAATTGACAAATAAATGATTCAAAAAATAAAATAAAATTGTTGGTTGTTAATATTTATTAAAACTCGTGACTAAAAAGGTAATACACCTTCCCGTTCCATTTATTTTATTCCAATTGAAGAATTGTGATTTTTTTTTTTTTTTGAATATACATACAAAAAAGAATGTGATGACTTCTGGTTGCTGACAGAGTGCTTGACTTTTACGCATCCTAGTAGTTTCGCTATGATACTGCGAATATTCGCAGAGAGTCTTCCAAAACAAAAACATGTCTGACGAGTCGCCGAAGTATTTACTGCATTTTCAAGGCGAAAAACACGTAAATATCAAAAAGTTACAACAAGTGTGTACAAAAATAAAAAATAAAAATAAAAATGCCGGTCGTAGATTTTCGAAATTTACGACCAGGCGGGTGAGGGCAACACAACAATTTTTTTTTTACGGCTTATGTTGGGTTGACATGATTAAAGAAAATACAATGCCTATGATGCAGTATACCATGCCTTTACTTTGAACTTGTACAAATTATCTGTACCATAAAAGTGTGATGACCTTGGTATATTCCAAGGCTAGATAGATCATTAAGGAAATTCAAAATACAAAATATTATTTCAAGTAGATTCTACACTGTTGATATGTTGTTATGGTGTTAGTAAAAATACTGACATATTTGGAACGCATGACAGAAAAGCCAAATGCAGTCTTTGTTTTTTGAAGTAAATGTTTTTAAATTTGAAAATGTAGCCTTTTCCTTTCTGATTTAAAATGTGCAGGAACAAACAAATGCCAGTGCTTTTTCTTGCAAAATCCATTTTTTTATCAAGAATAGTACAGAGGATGTTCCACTATTTAACAAAACAAATTTCATTTCCAGGTTCCAATGTCTCGACATAAGAATTCAGGGTGGTAAAACAATTCTTATTCAAGGCATAAAGCCAAGCCTGCAGCCAGGGGGCTGCGCTGTACCCCCAAATTTGACAATGTATAAGAGATCCACAAAAATCCCCGAAAGGTCAACAAAGGTCCACTTTTTGCTAACCTGCACCCCCTTGAAATAATCCTGGCTACTGTAGGTCTGAAAGCTCATGCATCGAAATCCAAGTGATTTAAGTTTTTGAAGTTTAACTTCAGAAAAATAATAATTATTAACTAACGATTTGTTTATTAATATCTACCTTTGTCTATAATTACAATAAGTTCGAATTACATAAGCAAATCCTAACAAAATCATGCTGGTACATGTGTATCAATTTGTTAAATAATTTACTAAGAAACCAAGTATGTTTACATCTAAAAGATGTTTATTTAGTTTTGCAAATAATAAGTAAATTCTATTTACTACAAAAGCTCCAGTAAGCTATTTTTACTTCACCCCAGATTGAAAATACGAAACCACAACCTGCCAATCAACCGTCTTCTCTCATATTTGTTAAGGAATTATGTTCACATTCACTTGTCATTCAATAGGCCTATAGATCTAGCAAACATTAAAGCTGTATTCACATCATACACATCCATGTCAAAGTGATAGCATCAAAATGTTTTAATTTTTGTATCAAGCCCATCTGTTTTAGATTTTTATTTTTCTCTTTGCTATGGCAATCCCTTGAGACTTGCTGCTTGTCCAGAAGATTTAGTGTGATCACTACCTGAGTATTTTACTTTTCTTGTTGCAGATGTGTTGAACAAATGGATCCTGGCATCACTTATTGCTATGGCAATCCTCATCAAGACTTGCTGCTTGTCTGGAAGATTTAGTGTGATCATTACCTGAGTATTTGATTTTTCTCTCTGCAGGTGTGTTGTACAAATGAATCCTGGCATCACTTATTGCTATGGTAATCCTCATCAAGACTTGCTGCTTGTCTGGCAGCTTTAGTGTGATCACTACCTAAGTATTTTATTTTTCTCTCTGCAGGTGTGTTGTACAAATGGATCCTGGCATCACTTATTGCTATGGTAATCCTCA
>JXSR01S023433.1:18199-30364 GCA_000969725.1 Ophiothrix spiculata | reverse complement strand
TGCAGGTGTGTTGTATAAATGAATCCTGGCATCACTTATTGTTATGGTAATCCTCATCAAGACTTCTTGCTTGTCAATTTTGTTTGGTAAACATAGCAGGTAAGGGCAATGACCGACTAAGCATAGCAAAACATGTTAGCAAAAGGATCTAGAGAGTAAAATGTCTGTAAACATAGAACTAGATCCTGAACAAATCTGATGTTTCAATGTTTTAAGATCGATTCCACAAAAATAATGCGCCATTAGGGGCGTACAAATATAGGGATGGTCGCAGATTTATGACTGTGGATATTCTACCTTGAGTGTCATTTATTGTAAGGATATTTTCTTTAATTGGGAATTTGAATTTGTCCACAGCACTTCCATCAGTCTAGAGATTTCTCTTTTCGAGAATCAGTCACTTTATATGGGTGGGTTTACACTGTGACAACTGGTTGTCAAGTTGATGGAAGGATACGGACTTGAAAATCAAATCAAGATTTGCTGACGGATGGTAGCAACCTTGGATGACGAAGGAAAGAAGGCTGAGAAAGAGTCATGGAGGGTTGTGGTGGCCAACGAAATCTCACGTAACAAATTTTATACCACAAATGATTTTTTTTAAATTCAAGTTTTGTTGGCCACAGCAACCCTCCTTGACCCGTCGTCAGCCTTCGTTCCTTTACATCAGCCAAGGTCGCTTCCAGCCGTTACATGTCGTCAAAGTGTTGCTGAACCATCCGTAAGTAAATCTTGATTTGATTTTCAAATCAGTTACCTTCCATCGCCAACCAGGCATCATAGTGTAAACCCACCCTAAAGTGCCTGAAAATGCTGAAAAATTTACCAGATTCTTAGAAATTATCTCAGGACTTGAGTCTGGGAACAGTGGGAGCCATAGTGCATCCAAACTACAAGCAATTTATTTACAAAATTGTGAACACTGCAACAGGTACATTAAACATAATTTTAGCTAAAATGTTTCTCTTTAAAAATAACCAAATTCTAATGGCATTTATTCCAACAAAGACTGTTAGCTAGCATATCCACCTTGCTAGTTCTTTGTATACACACCTGGTTCCCAGCTGGCATACACTCAAGTCTGCCATACCAAAAGAAGATTTCAGGACCTTCCCATCATGCTTTGCTTCCAATGGGATTTTTGTACAGGTTGTAAGGAGAGGGTAAATAGTGATGGAACATGGCACAATTAGCAGACTTCATCTCAATTTTGCATTTCAGATATGTTTCATCCCTAAACCCTCTTATTAAAATCTGTACAAAAATTCCCATTGCGAGCAAGGCATGATGGGAAGGTCCTGATATCTTCTTTTTGCCATACCTATGCATGCACACAACCACAAACTCTCTATTCCAATATTTCTGTGTTGATTTTACAATGATCAAGTTCATAGATCGCAGGCAGGTGAACCATACAAAAAAACATGGAATATAATCAATTTCAAATCGTGCTGAAGTCTGGATATCTCTGGATTCTACAGAGAATTTGAGTTAGTCCCATACATTATTTACCGAGTTTCTCTTATTTCACACCGGTGTCAAGTACGCCTGGAAAAAAATGTTGTTGGACCTAATGCTTAGGAAAATAAGGTGTAGAATATTTGAAATTTTGTATAAGGAAATACATTAGAAATTAGAGAAATTTGTATAAGAAATACATAAGAAATGAGGGAAATCTGTTGGAAATATGATATTTTCCAAGAAAATTGTTTTCAGCACAGTTGAAAAGTTTGTGCATATTACCAGGCAATTATGGTCATTACAACACAGGAGAATTTGAATTGGTTGTTTCAACCCAAGACAAAAAATACCTGAATTTTTGTATCGAATCTTGACCTACGATGTGTAATTGTTATGAAATTTGCAGTATAAAGGGAAAATATACCATTAGGATCATAATGATCCATTTGTTCACACCAGATACAATCAAATAATTAGTGTACAGAATAATTAGCTATTGGCAACAGTTATATTCCAAATGATGCCCTACTGAATATTGGCTCCGTTAATGAAAATCAATATTAATTACCACAGCCATTAACTTAATTTAAACCACATAATGAGTGGGAATCTAGCTATAACAAAGACAAGTCAACAGAAAGAAATCTTGCATTAATTAACCTACTGAAGGTCTAGCTGAAGTTCACAGCCAAACACATCTCTTTGTATTTATCATAGCAAACCACACCAATTTTTGTTCTCTTTGAAATTATTGGCAAACCACCATGTGAAAGTGGTATAAGGTTGTTTCCCTATCCACATAAGTGTTTATTAAATTTAAAAAGAGATGTTGGCATACCCTTTACTCCCTGATTTACCTTAGAACTTGGACTTCGAAGTTCCATATGATACATATGCAAACACACACAAACCATACAATGGTATATTTCAGGCATGAAAATGAAATTCCATGAAAAAACAGGAAAATTGTGGGAAAAAAATAGGAAAACAGGCTAAAAAAACAGGAAAACACATACATTAGGCAAAAAAACCAACCAGGAATTCCTGTGTAAACAGGCAGATTCTCATGCCTGATATTTGGACTGGATTCCAGCAATGTTTTTTAACAACATCATTCAATGCTGACTCTTGCCCATGATATACTTAAAAATAATGATATAGTGCGCATCATATTTTGATCTGAAGCATGCTCTTAGACAGGTCTACATCATGTGCATTGGTGAAGAGATAAAAAAAATAAAGCTGCATTCATTTTTGATCAGAGGTATCAATAATTTCTAAAAGGTGGAATTCGTGATTCTTTTGTGACAAATGCTTCACCTTTTTATTTTAGCTAATAAAAAGAGTATGAGACAATGCTGAAAGATTCCGACCATTTGTTTTCAAGTTACAAGCTTTTTAGCATTTTAGAGAAACAGAAGATACAATTTCATAAATTCAATCGAGTAAAATGACCCGTGTTGAGGACACTGGTGTTCCCCCCAAACCTCTATAGAAAACAATCAATACAACAAACTCTCTATCAGTAACCCCGTTCAATTTAAGAAAAAAGGTCAAAATACTGCTTGAATGTTTTATGTGGTTATCGAGTTGAACATGATATTAATTAAGGCCATGCAGTGAATCGTTAAATTGTTCCCAATATTGTAAAGATGATCTATAACCTATTGTGTAGAATATTTTATGAAGTACAAAATCGTTTTATTGCGGAATGAATCATGAACTCATTTCTATTGTTTCACAGGAAGGGCAGCAGCCACCACACATATTCTATCTGGAAGTTCCTTTCAAATTTATAGGCCTACAATATAGTTCAGGTATCAAAATTGATTTATTTCTAAAACCAGAAGTTCAAGTATTAAAGGAAATTTCAGAGAATTTCACATTGATAATCCATTCATTCATTCTTTTTTCCGGCGCTACACCCGATTGATCCCAACTATGCATATGCATTTAATTTAAGGGATGCAGGGGGAAACTGAAGTGGTCAGAGAAAACCTGAGGAACATGACAGGATCGACAACAAATTCATGTACAACAAAGGTCCGACCAGAAATCAAGTATGGCCGCATTGGTGAAAGATGAAAGAAGAAATGCTATGCCAACCCATCCCCTCATGATTGTCAAAAAAGGTAGTAAAAAATCACTGAAATTTGCTCCTTTTTCATTCCCATATTGCACCAGAATGTCAGCTAAAATTGTCAAGGAACTGAACAATAATCCACTATAATTCAGGCCTTATGGGGCACTTTGCGCCACACCAATAAGAGACACTCAACCCCTGTATTCTACTCTAGAACACCTGCACCTTTCCTGACAATGTCAAAGAATGTAATATATCTCTAACTAAAGCCTGACAACCTTAGAAATGCCTTGTCAAAATGTGGTCAGAGGTACATTCTCATTGTCAGTGACATTTTGACAATGTAAGAAAGTCCTAGACATCAGAGTTATCGCAAACATGTCAGCGATGTCACAACACTCCTTCCGAGCTATACGTCCAATGATATGTTACTATAAGTATCCATTACACCGTTACACCTGGTTTTATGATGATCCATAATACCATCAGACATGGGATGACATCAGTGATGAGACTATATCCCAGTCATATTGACTCATGAATCAAAACACATCATGAATCAATACATGGTATACATTGTTCTGTTCTTGACATTGACAATGATGCATATAATTATAGGTTATCAATCAATACTGTCATTCATCATGCTACTTAGCTTTGGTTTTAATATGTTCAGCTATTATAGGAAGCTTGCAGAAACAAGAGATACTGAATGAGAAAGTTGGTTATCATTCAACTTTGCAGGTCTGACTAAATGCAAGACCTGGGATGTAAGATGCGTTTCTTCACACATGCAGGATGGGTTATTATTTTTTAATTTGGTGTACATGTGATATTTCCAAATTATGGAAACTGGCATATTTAGCTTACCATAGTTACTTGCAATCGAAACGACAAGAAACACAGACATGGTTAGCAAATTGCACATGTACTCCAAATCAAGACGACCTACTACTACTTCTTAACTTATTTCCCCAAATAATTCAGAGATACAACACCTCATCCCCATGTACTACAACAAGATGGCCAAGATGAAAGCGAGGACCAATTCCCCTTTCAACCTTTTTAACTCCCTTAGTATCAATTAACAATAGATCTTCAAGAATTACACCATCATCTCGCTCGGCAAGCAATTCTCATGAGATATATACACCTTTTCTGATGTCATTTATGATGGAGTAAACAGATATCTTGGTTGACATCAGGTGTAGGCGTATGACAGGTAGACATCTTATGAGCCTGACTTCACAAGTCTATATCATAGATCAGTGCTGTCAGTCTCTTTTACATTGCAAGTATAATCACTCACATCAAATGAATGGGAACATGGAGAGGAGTTGTATGAATCCAGGATGTCAGTCTCTAACACATAGCGAGCATCATCACCCATATCAGAAGAATTCATGCTGCCAGTCTCTAACACATAGCAAACTTCATCACCCATGTCAGATGAAACATAACATGAGTATAAAATGGGCCTGTAGAGCTGCCAAGAAGCATTAGGGAATCATGTTTTCAATAACCGAGTTAATCTCATTCTTGTCATGTGCTCGCATATTCGCATCATCTCTGCGGTCATTGACATCAATGCATTGCATCTTTATAAAGGTACTTTACATACAATATGTAAGGCGACTTGGAATTTCTTACCGATATATTATGTTGATTATTTACAGTGGAAATATCACTTTTGAACTGATGAATTCCATTTAATAATCTTGAAAAATTATTCTACATTGCCAATTCATGATGACAATATAAAATCAAGTCAGTTGCTTTGTGGTCTATGCAAAAGAAGTTTGGTCCAACAAATGATGGGAATAACTAAGTGTTCCAGCTAAAGTTTTTGACAAAATTTAATTGAAGACATGCTTACACAAAAACCATGAGATGAGGCTGAAAATTAGCCAAATAAAGCAAGGAAACAAGTGTTTTTTACACATTTTTCAGAAACCTGTTTCCCGGGTCCTTTGCCAATGGCGCACCGAACAGCCTTAAGTAGCAGGAACACTGGGAATAACCATGGTCATTCATGGTGGATCATTGTTCTAAAACATGGTTGACAACATAAATTATACTAATTTTGAAAGAAGTTCACAAGTTTGAAGGAGGGCATGCATAATAGACCTATGCTTTGAAAATTTTAAAACATGGTTGAGCATTGTAAGTGTAATTTGCCAATTGTTGACAATGGTTGTCCATGGATAGTCAAGGTTATTCATGGTCAACCATGATCCACCATTGGTATCCACATTATCCTGGGTTGTCCATGGTCAACTTATGTTGTCCATGATCAACTTTGATCAACTTTGGTCAACCATGGACAGGTTGTCCATGGTCAACTATGGTCATTAGGTCAACCATGGTCAACCATGGTCAACCTAGGTTGTTCATGGTCAACTATTAAGGTCAATAGTGGTTGACATTTTGCCCTGGGCATTTTGTCAAGGTTTCAAGGCTGAGCCACACGCCCCATGCTATACATGATTTGTGTCTTACTTCAAATGTTATCCCCAGATGCTTTCTATATTAAATCTTGTACTATATTTACCCATTTAAATTAACTTAAGAAATCCTTTCTCTAGATAACATAAGCCTTCGCTTTTCAACTAACAACATTTTTAAAGTACATAATTGGAATATCAGAAATATAGGCATACGTTTATTAATTTCACCAATGGATTCTATGCTTTAATTTCCCCAATATGTTTTATCTTCAGTAGATAACCACATTTAGTTAAAAGATTACTTGAACTGATAACACAATTCGTTATAATGGACATGTGGAATTCGCATGTTTATGTACACCTCATTGCAAAGTCGCTTCCAGGATGACATGTGCAGTGCAAATTTGAAGTAGTGGTTAATGGATGTTTATGTACACATCAGCTTCTCAAATATTAGTAGAGATTTCTTTAATCATAGCTTAGGGTAATTGTTTATATGGTAGTTATTTGATTTGAAGATAAATGTCAGGACCTTGGTGTACTATTCAACGCTATATTAGCCTTGGTGAGAACGTTCCATGTTTGAAGTACAGTGCAAATATGAAAATATAAACATCGTTTCGATTAGCCGATAACTCTAATATGGTTAATGTGTAACCAGTAATTAGTCAGGTAAAATAAGATAGCCTATAGCTCACTCCTTGAACTCGAAGGTGTATGGTTACGGAAACACATGCATGTTTTTGGCCAAACTGATTTTAACACAGAGAGAAGTTTAATGTTTATTTGAAATATAGGCCTATGTTCTTGATTTTGATATTTCATTGGAAAATATGTACAAAATTCATAAAGCATACAACAAACCAAACACTAAATTGTCATATTTCTGTGGAAAATCAAAACTAAGAAATTCAGAATGAAGGTAAGACTGAGGATTCAATTATATAATTATTCAATACAATCTGACTGTCATGGCACGTTTTTGTATATTTGTATTGAATAGTCACGCAACACAATATTCCTGTCCTCGTTCTGAGTTTTAATTTTCCACAAACAAACTGAAAATGGCAACTACAGGAATGGTCTACCCACATTCACAGACGGATCAAAGCTAATTCCATAATACACTTTTGAGTTCCCAAATATATATTTAAAATAGTGTTTATTTAAGTCTCAATATATAAAAATACACAAATGCTTTGAATAAAACAATTCTTCAGATGCAAAATATTATAGAAATGTACTTTGCTCCATATTACCCCAGGGAGTCTTCCACCACTATCTTTTAATATCAAGATATTCATACAACTAAAGCTTCTAGTATTTCATTTGGGTCACTAGTTCTCAGCACCCAAGCTGTGAAATATCAGGTCAAGTTGAATTTCAATGCCTGGCTGAATAAAACATTTGTTTGACCATATCAGCTTTGCTTGATCGGACCTTGCGTAAAATAACACGATCTTGACCATTAGGGATGGCAGATGTGACACTTCAGCAACTTTCTAAATACATATCTTTAAATAGATTCTTTTAATACCTATTTATATTTCAAAATTTGTAAAAAATAGTAATTTGCTTACAATTGGAATAGATTCATCAGTAATTTGCTAATTGTGATAACAAGATCTTCACAGCAGAAAAGACGATTATTCACTGTATCCCGAGTCCAAATTCCTAAACACGGGTCAAGATGGTTTTAACACAACACCAATTTCAATTTACCAGTTAGTAGCTTGGAGCTAATTACATTTCCCTCGCTTGTTTGACTTTGTAAAAACCTTTTTCCCTGGAGGCCCAAGGTCTGCGGTCCGACTTAATGCTCGATTTCGCCAGCACAATCTCCCTCGGTTTCCAAGTTTGCATAATTGCAGGCAATCTTTACAATTAGAAACTCATCTTGCAAATTTGTGGAATATTTCACGCATGGCTCCATCATCACCAGGAGGTTTAGTGGCATGTGATTTTTCTCGTTCATGCTTCTTATTGTATCTATAGATAATTAGATATTAAACCAATATTGAAAATTTGCCTTGATGCAGATCAAAATATTTCCCTAAAACAGCTATCCTTTTTATTTTTTGAAATTACAAAAAAATAATATAGTTTGGGCTGTTTGGGTATTTTCATTTCATTGTTTGCCAAGCAGTTTCCGGTTCTTTGAAGATGGGAATCACATCAGTAAACTCTACTTGGCATCCTATTTCATGATACCAAAGTAAATGTGAGAGTGAGTTGAGATTGAGCAGATTGGGTTTCAGCACAGTAAGTAACCATTTTATTTAGCCATGATGACCAGGGTTAGTACTAAGTGAAGATACATGGGGCAAGATTTGAAAATTGATGGAAACCACCTGGGAGTCTGTCAACTTTACTGAACCCAAATAAGGTATGCATCCCTAAATTTAGCCACTTTTGGATATTGTAAAAGGGTGCTACATTTATATTCACGATTTCCGTGGTCAATTTGGTTAGCATGAAAATGTGCATTATGCACAGCGGATGTTCAAATTTTGAACATGAAAAAGTATTCAAAATTAGCCAAGCACAAAAGTTACTTTGTGCAAACATATTTACATTTTCGAGTATATTCTTGTTCTCTTGCTGAAGAGTGCAGATTTCAACGAATTATGACCAAGCCCTTTTCCCTACCCTTTTCATTCCCATTATGCATCATCATAATCTTATAAGACTGGAAATGACAGTAAAAACAAAATAACAACCAACAATTTTATAACTGCAAATTCAATTAAATTTAGATAGATGCAGTCCATGTCAGAGAAATATTAAATCCACTGAATCAATTTTGGCACACAACTTGATAGTTTCAGGCACTGCTCCGGGATAGTTACACCTGATGTTTAAGAAGCCATCACGCCAGAGCTGAACCATGCTTTCACGTTCCGCTCTTTGTGTCTTTGTAACAGTAATACTAAACAGAAGTATCAAATTCTAAGAAGAAAGGACTGAAAATAAAACCCCATGCACTAGGCAAGGGTCATGAGAGTTTAAAGGTAAAACTGTATTCAAAATCTCTTTACTTTAAGTCAAATATCTGCGTTGAAGATTCTATTATTATAAAAGCTTTACCGCAAAACTGGAGTAGCTCAATCATGCTCTATATATTTATGTCAGATACACTGATCCAATTTCATGGACTAAGTTTGATCAGCTTATTTACACTTTATCAGCTTATGAACTCATTTGCCACTTTAACAAGCATGCATCAAAATCTAAGATGATGAAGAAGAGAATGAAATATTTCAACAAACTTGCATCCATTAAATTACAAACATTTGTGACCCGTCATATCGAAAGGTACCTTAATACCGGCAGAGTAAATTACGAGATACAGGCCATTGAAGCTGAGCATAGTCAGAAATCACGTCCAATGTCCAATGTCGAATTTCTAATTTCATCAGAAACGTTATCTTTGAAGTGTATTCTATCATATTAATCAGGTTCCAACATCCAAACCATTAGACAACTGTTTTAAAAACCTTTCTCCATTCACGTTTAACCAGTACAGAAACTTTAAACTTGATTTTCTCAGAACTTTATTTTTAGGAATCAGCCCGATACCTTTTACCAATTTGAATGTAACTTTGTAATCAAACATCCAATAACCAAAAGCAAGGTGTCATTTTAAAGCTTAAAATATAATCTTTCAGATGAGACCAAAAAATCAATTTTAATTTTGCCAACCTTAAGGTACCTTTCGATATGACGGGTCACATTTATAATATAAACATTAATTTTCCTGCCATATTTTTCATTATTTCATGGCCTCCAGCTAACATGTGCCTTAGTAAGTCATTGTTAAACTTGATCAGAATATTAATCAAGCTAATGCAGTCTATGCTCCGATCAATTTTAAATGTTACTTCATTTAACTTTCAGCAAATTTCTGAAAATCTCACATTTTTATGATATTCAAATTTTATAAATTTATTTTCTTTTTTCACAACTGATATAACATGAACATAACATTTTAAAATGGTAGCTAAAATAATAATTCTTAATTTACACCAAGCAAATTTGACATATGCTACAGTAAAAAATCTCTTGTACCAAAAATGACTTCAGCACCGTAACCATAAATGACCACTGAATATTAGCTATGATGAATGAGCAAACGGGGTAATTGGTCAACTGGTCATTTTCCTCTATTGTTTTAGGCCAATGAACCCAAAGTGTGACCAAGTTTTATCACTGATGCCAGAAATTAAACCTTTCTCACTTTAAAAAGCCTATATTACATGGAGGTAATCAACCATAAAAACATGAAATATATATTTTGCCACAACAATCATATATTACAAGATATCATAATTCATACACAATGCTTGCTCTGTAATTAGCGAGTCCTATATTTCGATCTAGTTCGATGTAGCAGGTAGAGACGATTATTTTCATGACTGAGATGATTGACAGCCCATAACATTTACATGATGGTCAAGTTTATGTATGACTTCAAATGAATTGATCAAATATTGTGACCGCTCACTGAACTCAGAATATTTAGGTCCAATATTATATGAGAGAAACCAACCAGGAATGTGTTGAGTGGTGGGGAGGGGCAAAAATTACAAGCATTGAATTGGTTTTCTAGCAAAAAAAGGGGTGGGTTCTTAGTTATTCAAAGGGAAGTACTGAAGTATGTAAGTTAAGGTTTAAAATTTTAAACCAACTTTTTTTAAATGCATCTTTTTGACTTGAATATTGATTAAAATAGAAATGGAAACTGTCAAAATTGAAATAGAAGCACATTTCTTTATTAATAACAAACAAACTAATCACAAAAAGCCAGAGTTTCAATAAGATAACCCCATGCGATTATTACATGTAGGCCTATACGTTAACTATCTGGACAACATTTTGCACAATCTTTCAAATAGCCCCATGCATAGCCCTAATAATAGAATCTTTGGTTAACAGCCTACAAAGTTGCAAACACAGCCTCCCAAAGCCAGCACCCCCACCCTGGTTACTGCTATCTGCAACACAAGGAGACGCCACAACCTCCATGGTATCCCCAAATCAGCAATCACAAATGCACTCGCTGCAGGCCATATCACGATCTGCTCAACGCTCAGTCTACGATATTACTGCTGGATTTTCTGAAGGGCTTATGTTCGGCAAATTTTACGGATATTACATTTGTTTTATTCATATCATATCCAACCTGGGACTAGTTTTGTGATGCATGAATATTGTAAATCTAACCTGGTTCAAAATAAGCTGGTGTTCAGGCACAGTCATGACAGTATATATCACACACATACTTAAAGTGAGATATTTCACAGCTTCCAAATTCTGCACATTGACATGGCATACAAAAACCATAGAACAAGATGATTTATGCCAGGAAAACATTTTCTTGACAAAAACTGATTTTTTATTCATTGCTTTCTAAAAACATTGTTCTTAGCATTTACAATGACAGATGGCTTACAAGAATAAATTAATCACAACTCAGCATTTTCAGTATCTCGCATAGTTATCTGCAGTGAAAAATTCAAAAATATAATCACTAGGATTGTAATTTTACTTATTTACTAGATGGAATTTAACTAACTTCCCCACACACAAAAAAGAATAAAATTTGCGTTCAGAAATATTATCACCAGCTGGATATCACTGAACAGGGTTTGAGACTAAAGAAGTTTATAGCGTGCTAATTAAAAGGTGTCTATTTCTTTGCTACGCATGTTAAGTCAAAAGATATTCCTATTTGTTCTGATTATCCATTTATTCACATGAACTAGCGATATAAACACAACTTAATCAATCGATTCAAAACCAACAAACAAATCTCTTGCAATAGATACTTTTAATAAACTATAAACCACTCTAGTGTAAACTTGCACGATTTTGAAAACATCACTTAATAAAACCATGTGGAGAACATGATATCATCAACAGCGATATCATGACAATCATGCATTCCAATTCAATTAATTAAAGTCAACTAAACGAGAGCGATAAGAAACGATGTATGACGTCAATCCCGTATCACATAATCTCAAGACAATCGCTTCAAACTTGTCATGAAGTTCATGATATCCATGCATCAATTATTCCTACTATGGATTTATTATTCATCAGATAGTAGAATTGGCATTTTCAATGTTCTGCATATTTTTTCATACTTTTATTTAAAAGAATGTTTAACAA
>JXSR01S023433.1:4234-18149 GCA_000969725.1 Ophiothrix spiculata | reverse complement strand
TGCTAAGTACGGAGGCTATTTTAAATCAACAAAATCTAGCTCATAATAACCCTTGTACTGAAGCAAAATGTTTAGTTTTGATAGCTAGGCCATTATGTCATTTGGTTAAAATGTTTCAAACATAAAATTTCATGACACTTAAATAAAATTTCCCCTCTAATGTTCTCATTCTGTACACTAAACTTGTGATTGCTGTTGGAAAAATTCATTTTCATCTTGTTTTGAAAAAAAATTCAAATGTCAATTTTTGATTTCCGGGGAATAAACTCACAGAGATGAACATTCATTAATACAAATGTTGATAAATATTACCATAAACTTAAATCTCAATTTGCTGTAATCTTGCTTCTTTTATCTTCAATCACTTTTCCTATTGGGTCAACAATTTCCGCTACTACCATAATTGACCATTACTCTCAATTTCATGGCTGATAATGTGCATTTAGCTCTAATGTAGTCTAGACTAAAAGTCAAACTAGTGTGTTGCAAAGCGAACATGGATTGAAAAATAAATTGGCTCAAATGGTTTTGTACTTACTGTATCAAAGATGTTATTATCCCCGGGGTGGGGAGTTATTTTAGTACTACATGAAACAACCAAAACAAAAAATTTCAGAATCACAAGTAATCAAAACAAAAATCTGGTGTCCAATTTGCTGGGTATGTCTTACAACAGGTGAAAAACATGCCACTCTATTTTAGTAACAAATCATACATTTCCACTGAAAATAGCTTTCAACTTCTGTAAGGAAATCCATTATTAGAACTGCCCTCTCTATAAATAGTCTTGAAAAACAAGCAAGACTTTTCAGGCATTTGTGCATTCACTTGACCCTCTCCCAATTTCCTTGCAATGACCAAACCAGCTCTCATTGCATTACTCAACATGAGCAACAGTTTCAAGTGTGGCCTCAGTTCAAACACAGTTTTAACTAAAAGTAATATCTACCTGAAATTGACTTAAAAGTAGCATTATTTACCTGAAAATTGAAGTATAGTACACATATGTGACTTACTACCAATGACGAGCTGTAAAATAAACTTCCATTTAGTGCTACAGGTGAAAAAGCATGCAAATGTTTCAATGACTTTATGGCTGGTTTGTGATGGATGGTCATAAGGCCAAAAAAAATTGTTGTGTTGCCCTTAGCGACCGACCCTATTCTAAAAATTTTAAAAATAAAAATAGGGTCGGCAAAGCACCCACTTTTGCTCAGATTGGGTGTTTTTTGAGAAAATATTTTGAAAATAGTGGAAAATGCACCCAAATTTCATATTTAGGTGCTTTTTAAAATAATTTTCCGACTGACCAACTCATTTTTTCAGAAATTCCACTTGAGGGCAACACAACATTTTTTTTTTCTTCGCCTAAATATTCAAACCATATTAATATAAATATTACAAACATATTTATTTTGAGAATTCTTATTATTTGGGTTTTTTTATTTTATTTTTTTATTAATTGTTTTATTATTATTATTATTAGCAGTAGTAGTAGTAGTAGTATTTCATTTTTAATTAAGTATTTATTTATTTTGTGTGGGTGTGTAGCGAGTGTTATTTCTTGACATTCTCAATTTCAGGAATTATTCTGCTATGCTTAACATTCATTAGAATCTTCAAAAATAACATTTTCTTCACACATATCCTTGTGGCTCTCAACCCCTGGATATAATGTAGTGCTTATGGTCATTGCACTATTCACTTTTCAAACATCCCTACAACCTAACCAGTATACTATTAATGTCTGCATTATTATAGGGTTCACTTGCAATGTTAGTCAATCCTATTCATGAATGTTAAACATTTCTTCAAGGCATTCTCATAATTCAATCCTAATCAAGATAAAGAACTTGAACATCAATGAAGTGAGTGAACCATAAATAAGACCTTCCAGCAGATTCCTCAAATGTATAAGGCCAAGTTTTAAAAAAGTTTTGCATCCTGTCCCTCCTCAATTTTTTGGGCCGCCCGAAATTTTTTATTACTTATTATTTTTTAAATTTCTACTGAAGTTGGAAAAAATCTAACAGAATTTACTTTATGTGTATGTTTTTTTAAAATGTTTTAGATGAGACTTGAACTCGATTGCAATCAAGTTACCTCAATTCCCCATATTGAGGAATTAGTAATTACAGGGACAAAATACTGTTTGTGATATTGTTTAGTTGTCTTGTGAAAAATATGCTTTATAAAATAATTGTTGATCTAAACTGCACCAAAATAAATTACTTGGCACCATAAGACCATCTTCAAATATGTATTGATTATGTAAAAGTATCCGTGTCATCATGAAAAAATAATTAAAATTGGAAAATAATAAATATAGCCCTCCCTCTTGAATTTTTCAATAATTCTGAATGTTAAGGCCATGTCACATATCACCATACAGTGCGAATAACGAACTAATAACGTACACTGGTTTGGTAATCGATTACATATTTCAATGACCAAACCAGTGTACGTTATTAGTTCTTTTTCGTACGTTTCGTGATGTGTGACAGAGCCCTTAAACGCATATTTTTGTTACTTGGCCTATTATGTAAAACCTGCTGGCCTGGTAGTGTAAGTTTACCTCAGCAAATAGTCAAGTCAAAGTGAGAATGAAAATTGAAAGTATGCCTCCAAGTTCACTGCCAAGAGCATTGGGCAGGCTGAGTGATAAATATCCATCAATGTGGACATGACTTTACAATAACATAACCCAGACAGTTTGTTCACTTTGTGTAACAGATAGGTCAATGACATCTCGTGGACAGATAGAAAGGTACCTGGTCAGGTTTGTCCAGCAAGATTCATGTTTTTCTCAGCTAAAAAATTTTACGGAGGGTAAAGGCCTAGATACACTTCGCAATTTTTTGTAGTCATTTTATTTCAGAATTTTTCTCATGGTGTTACATTTTCACCACTGTGTTAAATTTGCATTTGGAATGAAAATTTTAATTTTAATTTTTTCTCATGATGTACAATTTTTACCATGTGTAAAATGATTTACCATTTACCAAAATGTTCATGATGGTGACATATTTTTCGCATCATGGCACTTTGCAATGATTACTCATCTGTAGTATTTTAATTTTATTCTGAAGAAAATGAGAAACATTTTCATTTTTTATCATTCTAATTGGAGTTTTAACAGATTATTATGATCGATAATATTGTCTAGAAACTCAAGGTCAATATGCATTCAGTTGTCTAGATTTTACAATTGGTAAAAATCACGAAGTCTATCTGGCCCTTTCAGGTTTCTCCAAATAGTCTTTATGTACAATTTTGATCATTTGTAAAATGCACAACAAAATAGGTTAATGTGGGCAGCACCTATACTGTGAGACTCATTGTTTTTATTTTGATGGATAGATCAAATTCCAGATACTTCTATTAAAATACAAGGGCTATTTTAAACATTATTTTTGTCTGTATATTAAATGCATTACACTGAGGCTATTTCTGACCAAAAATGGCTCACAATAGCCCTAGCATTTTGAATTTTGTCATTTTTGTTTTAATGAATCTAGTATCATCTACTTCTAATAAAATACTAACAATATATTGACTTTTTTTTTTTTTTTTTTTTTTTTTTGGGGGGGGGGGAGTATGCTAAGTACGGAGGCTATTTTAAATCAACAAAATCTAGCTCATAATAACCCTTGTACTGAAGCAAAATGTTTAGTTTTGATAGCTAGGCCATTATGTCATTTGGTTAAAATGTTTCAAACATAAAATTTCATGACACTTAAATAAAATTTCCCCTCTAATGTTCTCATTCTGTACACTAAACTTGTGATTGCTGTTGGAAAAATTCATTTTCATCTTGTTTTGAAAAAAAATTCAAATGTCAATTTTTGATTTCCGGGGAATAAACTCACAGAGATGAACATTCATTAATACAAATGTTGATAAATATTACCATAAACTTAAATCTCAATTTGCTGTAATCTTGCTTCTTTTATCTTCAATCACTTTTCCTATTGGGTCAACAATTTCCGCTACTACCATAATTGACCATTACTCTCAATTTCATGGCTGATAATGTGCATTTAGCTCTAATGTAGTCTAGACTAAAAGTCAAACTAGTGTGTTGCAAAGCGAACATGGATTGAAAAATAAATGGGCTCAAATGGTTTTGTACTTACTGTATCAAAGATGTTATTATCCCCGGGGTGGGGAGTTATTTTAGTACTACATGAAACAACCAAAACAAAAAATTTCAGAATCACAAGTAATCAAAACAAAAATCTGGTGTCCAATTTGCTGGGTATGTCTTACAACAGGTGAAAAACATGCCACTCTATTTTAGTAACAAATCATACATTTCCACTGAAAATAGCTTTCAACTTCTGTAAGGAAATCCATTATTAGAACTGCCCTCTCTATAAATAGTCTTGAAAAACAAGCAAGACTTTTCAGGCATTTGTGCATTCACTTGACCCTCTCCCAATTTCCTTGCAATGACCAAACCAGCTCTCATTGCATTACTCAACATGAGCAACAGTTTCAAGTGTGGCCTCAGTTCAAACACAGTTTTAACTAAAAGTAATATCTACCTGAAATTGACTTAAAAGTAGCATTATTTACCTGAAAATTGAAGTATAGTACACATATGTGACTTACTACCAATGACGAGCTGTAAAATAAACTTCCATTTAGTGCTACAGGTGAAAAAGCATGCAAATGTTTCAATGACTTTATGGCTGGTTTGTGATGGATGGTCATAAGGCCAAAAAAAATTGTTGTGTTGCCCTTAGCGACCGACCCTATTCTAAAAATTTTAAAAATAAAAATAGGGTCGGCAAAGCACCCACTTTTGCTCAGATTGGGTGTTTTTTGAGAAAATATTTTGAAAATAGTGGAAAATGCACCCAAATTTCATATTTAGGTGCTTTTTAAAATAATTTTCCGACTGACCAACTCATTTTTTCAGAAATTCCACTTGAGGGCAACACAACATTTTTTTTTTCTTCGCCTAAATATTCAAACCATATTAATATAAATATTACAAACATATTTATTTTGAGAATTCTTTTGATTTTGTAATTTCTTATCCTAAATGATACGACATGTGGATAAATTAGTTCTGTTAATTTAATTTAATTTTGTTGTACTTAACGTGTAAAATTCAAAAAATAAATACCTCATGATATCAACTGTATTTTACAGTATTCATGAATTTATGACTGAGTATCAGGTAGTCCTTAATTAATTTTTGGCAAATCCTGAAACTCAAGACAATTATTTCACAGCATATTATTAGGCCTATATATATAGGCCTACATGATTTAAATTTTGCATAAACATCTTAACTTTAAAATTTACAAAGTTACAAACCAACCCAATGCCTTTCTCACCCTTTGTTCTGTAAAATAAATACAACAACATTTAAATGATTTATATAAAAATGTCACATCCAGCTATGTATATAATGTAATAAAGTTGAAACCAATAAACCATATCTTGCATTAAATCATGTTCATTTTTATAAACAAATTACATAGGCCACTAAATTTGGTTCAAATCTATTAGAGTGACTGATCAATTTTCATCAGGCAAATTGGCAACAACAAGGCATAGTAATTACAGCATACATCAAGCTAATATGGCAAATTGAATTAGCAAGTTCAACTGTAGTTCACACCACATTGCATGATCTCTATGCACATGGTCAAATCCAATTTAAAGCCCTGCTGGCTCTCTAAATAAACTTGACAAGAATGACATGCTGAATATCTGGAAAACAATTTGACATACCCATGAATGATTTTTCTTTATGAAGTTGAACATGTTTTAAACACTTTGACCTTATGAACTATTTAGCCTATATGCCAGAGTTAGACCTGGAATAAATTGAAAGAATTATGAACTCATTTAAAGGAAACTATGAAATAAAGATTAGGGGTCAGATGTCAGAGCACCCACTCCACATATTGCAACCGAGGAGAGTGCCCCACCTCCTTCCTATGAGTCTGTTACCTTCCTAGCAATAAATATGCCGGTCAAGGGTAAAGAGAAGCACCTGAAGATAGTGTCATGCTCAAGGACACATAACACCCACGGATTCAACCTCATAAATCTCAATGCCCTTGAAGATTAAAAGTCAAGGACTTCAACAACTAGACCCAAAACAGTCCATAAGATCACAGAGTTCAAAAGAAGATATCAGGACCTTCCCATCATGCCTTGCTTCAAATTGGAGTTTTGTACGGGCTGTAATGACAGATATAAGTGATGAATCATAGCACAATTAGCAGACCTCTCCCCAATTTTACATTTCAGATGTTTCATTACTAATACCTCTATTAAAATCTCATTAAAGCAAGACATGATGGGAAGGTCCTGATTTCTTCTTTTACAGAGTTCCAAAAATATCTGTTGTGATCCCTCTCTTAGCCAACAAGATACCAATATGACAGGTCAGGGAGGGGCCTTGTCTTCTGTCAACAAATATGACATCAAGTCTTCATCATCTGTCACAACCAATTTGAACACTTCTGAGATAAAGCTTAGCACATATTCAAAAACTTTTAAAAAATCTCACAAGGTACAAAAATAACTTGAAGTTTCATGATCAAATATCAGTTTCCTTGGACTGATTCAAAATCTTGAGAGTCCTCAACTTTCTGAAACAAAAGTGATTTCATAATCATGCTTCAAAAAATGTATTTCCAAGCATTCTTCCAAGAATCATTAAATGCTGCATATTTCATTGTTGACAGTTCCACAGGTATATTTGCCAGCAAATTACTTCTGAAGCCTTCTTTATGTTATTGACATTTCAAAGGATTATAAGTTTGCCAGCAATTTAATGACTTTTGAAGCCTTATATTGTTCATTACATATCCAGTAATAATTGACTCTTGAAACCTTAATATATTGTTGGCATTTCTACATCTTCACTCAGAATAAGTGACTCTTGCAGTTCTACAAGCTTATTTGTTGATCCAACCATGAAGGACTCATGAATGTTGAATTCATGTAAATATTTGCACTTTGATTATGAGTTACAACTTTCGTTTTCTCAGTAATCCACATAACCGATGTCTGATGTCTGACTTGCCGCTGAAGTAATCACACATTCCTCAGAATTAAAAATAATCATGCACAGTATCTGTAACCAAGTACGTGTAATATACTTATATAAGACATAAGATAAATTGCTTCGAAGATTTTTGTTCCTTTTTAAATGAGTAAACTTTGTTATCTCCCTATAATATAAAATAGCTTACTCTACTTGAGTCCCATGGAGAAGGTTGTCATTGATGAATGAGGATCCAGATACTGATACAGAGATGTTCAAAGGTTTTAAGATCATGTTTTTAAAAGTTTCTGGTATATTGATGGGTATGGTGGTTGCCGTCACAGACCCAATGCACCCAGTTTAAAGTGTTTGAAAACTTGGCAAAAAAAGCACCAAATGTGCCCCAAATTGGGTGCTTTATGCAGAAAAAGATGCATGGGTCACAAAATCATGCTTTCTGAGGTATACAGAGATAGTACACATTCTAATGTCTACTTTGAGCATCCCCACATCAATTATGAGATGATAGATGACAGGCAAAACAATAAATTGTATCTTTTATTCTCATTCTTAGTCACTAATTTGAATGATTTGTAAACTAAGAATGATGTTGTTTTTTCTGAAAAACAATAAACATCATTGGAAAGACGTACACTCCTATTCAAACATGAAATATTCCAAAGCTAGTAGAGGTAATTGTGTACATATCTACATCGCACCGTGATTTTCAACGTGCGGCTTCACTGTGTTTGACGCCGAACGCACTGTCATTTATTGTGTCATAATGGGTAGCCAAAATCCAAAATTCCT
The DNA here is from genome assembly GCA_000969725.1 of Ophiothrix spiculata. Lineage (NCBI taxonomy): Eukaryota > Metazoa > Echinodermata > Ophiuroidea > Amphilepidida > Ophiotrichidae > Ophiothrix > Ophiothrix spiculata. The sequence goes on along the minus strand of JXSR01S023433.1, from coordinate 10,324 downwards.
TAATAGGTAGTAAAATCACACTCAGTGACCAAGAATATACAGTTACTTTATGTTAACCCCAAAAACCCATTTTCTAAGCCAGCCATATTCTCCTACTCTTGTCGGTACTAGGATTTCAATCTCCCTATAGTTTGTTGAGAACTAAGTAAGCTAATCCAAAACATTTCCTGTCCAACTAACAAGTTCACAAACATGTAGGCGTTTTCAAGAAAACTGTACTTCAACATCATCTTCAAGTATATATTAAGATTTGTGTATCAACTAACTTCACCAGAGTAGAATATTCACTTTAAATAATATCTGTAACAATCCACTAGTGAATATCATTACCTTAGTTGCATTTTACAAGATTCTTTTCTCTCTGGCTTGGAAATATCATATTTCATTTACAAACTTCTAATAACATTATATTGGCTACATGTCATTGTTCCTACTAAGCCTTCTTTTCTTTTTTTCTTTTTTTTTTTTTTTGAGAGGCAGTTTGTAAATAGTGTTATTTGATGGATCAGGCAACCAACGGTCATACTCATTTGAAAAAATACTGGGGATATATATGATGTTGAACTTGTCCAGTGTCCATTTAACAAAATCAACATCATGGGCCATATTGGTTTCATTAATAACAGGAAAAGTAAATCCATCTCAAGCTTCTACAAACACACTCTACCTTTACGTTAATTTCCACTAAAGGTACTCTAAACACCGGATTTGAAGTAAGGGTCAAGATATGGCTAAATGCAATGAGGCCCAGATTGCTGTAGTGATAAAAACCAACAATATGTCAAAATAAGTAGAGCAAGTTCAGCAGTTGAATTTCCGCATCAAAGAGATGATAGTACTGGTCATTTGCAAAAAACACAAGGCTGCAAGTTTTGGGTTAACACACAGATTTTTGTCAATCCTCAATGGAATTGATCATCAACTATTATTTTGTTCATAAGGTGATACTTACACTCCCTACGCTCACAGAGCCCATACATGTATGAAACATAATATAGTCCTTAACCAGGATGAGAACCAGGGACATCAGTCTATTAATTGGATACTTTGCTGCTGAGCTATTAAGACTAGTATGGGATCAAATGGAATTGTTTAAATATATGGGTTTACATATTTTGGGGCGACAATTCACATAAAATAATAAAACCCATATTTGACGAAATACCTAAAACTATCTTGTAGTCAAATAAAACAAAATCTCATTTCAAATTGTATATATATTACATGGAATAATCTTAATTTATGAAAATGGATATGTGAGTGTACATATTACGTCACAACTACACTATGGATACGATTCAATAGTGTAAAGAAAATATGGATGAATTTTCTCCTTTTCGTCAAAGTCACTTATGGTAAGACACTGGCATAATACAATTCACAGCAACTCCCACTCGCTTGGCAAAGTGACTTTCAAAAAAAAAAGACACACATAATTTTGTTACTGATTCTCAAGAGTCGCTCACACGTCCCCGTCTCCATTTACCACACATAGGCATCGTTCATTATTTGTTAACGCTTCTCATATAATCTGCCCCTATTTGGCACGAGTCGTTATTGCGATACCTTGCGGTGGATATAATCCAATCATATTCACTGCTTCACAGGTATGATACACTGCCCTAGATATTGATGTCATTTAATATAATGTAAAGTATATTTCTAGGTTATTCTTGAGAAGCGGCTGCCACGACAACATGTAACTAGAGATGAAATATCAATATTATTGATCATATGTAGTTCAATAACATGCCTTCTTTAATTCATAAAATCTGTAGTTCATTTTGATTAAAATATTTTATTATTCTAACCTAAAATAAATTTTCAATCACTTCTAAATCAAACCCATAATAGATTTTGTTTGAAAAGAGGTACAAAATAAAAAAAAGAATGTATCATAAAGCCATTATGTTCTAAAATGGCTACATATAATAAAACATTTTCTTTTTACCAAGCGCTGCATTGCTTTCATAATGGGAGTACACTGGCTCCACCAAGGAGGGGTAAATCAGAAACCTTGACAGCTAATATTCACCTTTTACATCTAGAGATTCTAAAAAAGACTTGAACCTTTGAAAGAAAAAATAAATGCTAAATGCTGCATTAAGCAGATAAAACAAACCAAAAACGAGGTTAACATATTCTTCATGCAAGTAAATATAGATCTAGGATGATTTCCACATGTGTTAGGTTTGTTTAAGAATGCTTGCGAAACGAGTCCAGGTCTTTCGTTTCACACTCGGCTCTACTATGGCACCTGCCTTGAAGTGATTAACGGTAATATCAACATCTTCAGCTTCACGATTGAAATCACATGATAGAGCATATCTGGTTTCTACATCTAAACCCCTGTTTTTGGAGACTTTAACATATTTTTCGTCACTTGAAAGCAGATCTGTGCAAGATGAATTTAGATCATGGTAGATAATTGAAAATCAAGAACAAGCGTTTTTAAACTAATTCTAATAACATGTAATATTGTGTATCATTGAAGGTTGCAATTTCCAAATTCTATTTTGTTCTTTGCTCACAAAGTTATCAGAAGGCTCTTTTCAGAGCCATCATTGTGAAAGGAGCAATTTGTGAGTCATATGCAATTTCATAGATTTTTCTTAAATGACATCAAAGCTCAGCCACACTCGCACAAAAAACATGACAGTTGTGACTCCTTAACTTATCAAAATATCTGATTAAATGGGAAACTGCGACCTTAGGATGCAAGCGATTAACAAACTATCAAAACAAGTAATTAAAATTAATTAAGATCTAGATTCCTTTAATTGGCTAATGAAGAATGCCTAACTGTGACAAATTTATCGCCTCACCATGAAGGACTGCGCCTCACATGATGTGAAACATTCATGACGAATATTTATACTGAAGTCGTAACAGAGGCTTGTTTATTGTATTCTTGAGGTCGATCACAGTGCCATAGGCATAATTAATGAACATACAATTGATTTTCCTTTGATGACGACATTCTACGAAAGACGGTTTTCTTGTAACAAGAAGGGATTCTATTCAATATTTTATTGAAATTGAATTTCAGTAATAAAGGTACAGAAATAAACTTGGAACATGTTGACAGTTACATCATAGATCGTAGAAATTCAACAATCTATGGTGACATATACCTAAATGTTAGTGTCCTCAGAAGAAATATATAGGGAATGCATCTTTGTTAAGACTCCACGTTCAACTCTGACGTCACACCTAATTGTCTCACATCTGAAATCAGCAACCAGTATTAATTTTCTCAAGGAACATGAAGCCATCAAGTCTAGTCCAAGGTGTGAAAAATCTCAAGTTGGACCATCGGCCAATACAAGACAAATTGTGAGCACACCTTTGCAGTCTTATCAACACCATCAGATGTAAGTGTGGTACCGGTATTAAATTAAGCCAGAAGATCATACAGAAGTCATCATCTGAACAGTCATTGGATGTGAGTGTATCAGCCATTAGATTGGACTTGCACCCCAAGATTTACTTCTGATATGTAAATCTTCTGGACATGTTGCAATCAAGGATATTAAAAAGGGGGAATCCGTGCTCGCCGCCATTTTGATTTTACTGCAGTGTAATGGCGGTCATCTTGGTTTGTCGTTCATGGAGAGCGAAGCGATTTAATGTACCTCACGACATTTTATGGCTGGGTGCACCGTACTTTGAGACCCTTTGAAAAGATTAGTGGGAAAATTGAGCTCCATAACTCAGAGCAAATTGAAAAAGAAACGGTTTTGGTGCGAAACAAAATGCACACGTTGTCTATGTATAAATGTGAGATGCCTAGCTATCACGCTGATTTCAAAACAAATTGAGGTACACAACTCTACTCCATGATTCTCCTTCATAATTTCTTGGGTTATAAATAACATAAATCTTGTGCATCATAGGGCCATGGGTGGCCTGGCAGAATTGAGCATCGTGGGTTCGAATCCATTGGATGATGTGTGTAGTTTCCTTCAGAAAGATTCTTACCCTATAAATTTGTGCTCCTCTCCACCCCAGGTATCAAACGGATACTGGTATGCTTCAATTCTGAGAAGGTAACAGACTTGTGGGAAGAAAGTGAACCTGCACTTCAAATATAACAAATAAGTGGAGTTCGCTTCGAAAGATAGATGGGCACTCCGGCTTGTGCAAATACAGGCCTTTACCTTTTTCTTTATTTTGATGCATTCTTCTTTAAAATCAGCAGAATTGTAGGTTGGCTATAATTTTACCTTGTAGATGCAAAATAAAATCTGGCAGTACCTTTAAAGATTGATTGATATTATCTTTTTATGAGATAAAGTTCTTGATGACATTTCTCATCTAACTAATCAAGTCGCACGCACTGCTGCCATTTGAAGTGTTTTGACCAACTCCCACTCATCTCGCCGCCTGGCAAATGGGTACGGTCAGTGAGATTTGCAATATCTAGTCATAAATAATAAACATGTAAAGCAATTGAGATTTCATCCATCATGGAGTTACGACCAAATTTCATTCATTTGGAAGTAATTATTGCAAAGCCAACCGATAAAAGTCAATGAGAAATAATCTTCCATTTATTGTGAACTATTATCAATGATGAATGATATAATGAAAGGTTGGGATAGAAATCTCATTTTAAAGATGATCAATTGAGGATGTGCTTGATATTTGCTTTTGTCGTAATACTTTCAGGGACCTTTGTGATTTAACGCTCGCATAAAACACTTCCTAAGTTAGATTAAAGATTTCAAAGAGAAAATTTCATTTCCCCTGTCTTTTCTAACATATTTTACTTAGGCCTAAAATAAAAAAATGTTGACTTGCCCTTTGCCCTTTAATGGTGAAATCAATGGTCAGTCGGATTATTATTTTTTATTTTTTTCTATTTGAAAACAGGGCAAGAAAAACTGTATAAGTTAGTTTATATAAATGCTGTGTGTTTTATTTATTCAAGACTTATGTTTGTTTCATGCAAATATATAACATTTTGTAAATATTGTTGTAAACTCAACCCAAATATTATGCCATTTTCACCAAATTCACTGTTTGGATAGGCACAGATGACGGTGGCCATGCCTCGTTACTACTATATTTGATCGTGTAAACCTTCCGCGGTGTCGCGCGTGAAATTTCAATTAAGTTAAAATAGTGCATCGAATAAACTTAAAATTCCTTTGCTACGAATAGGGTTCACGCGTGAACCCTAGCGGATTTAAAATAATACAATAATGTGTATCACTATAGGAACAATTTTGTTATTATTTGAATAAAGGTAACAATAAAATGTTTGTAACATTTTCAATATTAATGTGCCAATATAAAGACATGTAAAATGTATCCTAAATTTGCGTTTTAGAAATCCCTAGCCCTAAATTTACTAGCTTCTACTAGATCGCGGCCGCCCCCCGCCTGGATAGGCAGAAGTTCACACAAAAAAAGTGACCCTAAATTTTGCAAATTTTGGGTCGGTCGCAAAGAGCAAGTCAACAACTTTTTTAGGCCTTATTCCCCTTGTCGTCTGTATTGTTGTAGTCATAAAGGTAATAATAATGTAATAGAGCAAAACCCATGAACAATAAAAATGGCTGCCATATATTTTGTCGCCTTAAAGAGGCTACTATATTGTACTTCAAGTTTTTCTTTTAACGGTAATCTATATCTAATAAAAAGGGCATTATTCTGGGATGTTATAAGATAAGTTACATATATAGGTAAAATTTGATTTGCCAAAATTATTAAAAATTTGGTAAAATTTGATTGGCCAAAATTATTGGGGAAATTTAAATATTTTGAACAGCCAATTTTTCAGATGTTATGTTTACAGGAAACCTACATTGACCTACATACCTGTGCATACCCTTGATACGCATCTTTTAATTAAAGTGAGATTAGCAAAGTGATGGGTGCAGAGTCACGATGACAAGGTCTCTACTAAGTCATACTCATGATTAAAGGACATGAAGGTTATTAAACCGTTCCATTGACGTCACAAGTCTTGATCAAAAAATATTGAATATCCGCAATTACTTTATCTGCGATATATATGTGCACATATTTTGTCAATGGTTTTCTTAATGGTAAACTCTTGCAATTTGGATGGCTTCAAGCTAT
>JXSR01S023432.1:3311-14277 GCA_000969725.1 Ophiothrix spiculata | reverse complement strand
TAAAACACATTTGAAAATTACAGTTTGCATTGCAGCCTATGGAGTAATTAACCTTAATTAGTCCATTATGCCAAAACAAAAGTGATATTTGGCTAAAAAGTTACTTGAATTGAAAAAGATCAATAATATCAACATCATATCAAACAATTGTTTTTTTGACCGTTTTAACCATGTAACACATTTTTGACACACCTCATGAAATGCCACCATATATATACATGGGTGGTATTTCACATTTTGCTTGCCCTTAGAGGATAAAAATGATGGTTGAGATTGGCAAAAGTTCACCACATTACCACATTAGGATAAAATAGTAGCGACTGTAAATTTCACAAATATTTTAGGCCTAATTTGCTTACATCTGTTTATGACATCCACCTTAAGGTAGCTCTAACGGCTATTTACACATGTCAGAAAATTATAGCTTTAAAGTGAATAGCTTTTGGGAATGGGAACCAAAACCTATTTCCATTTAAAGAAAACCCTTCAAAGGTAACATCCATCAAGTTTTATAACATTCGGCCGAATTTCTTATGTTTTCGTTATTTTTTGAAAATTCCCTAAAAAATCAGAGTTTTTGAATTTTCATGTCAAGAGGGAATGAGCTATGACATTCAAATTTTAGGGGCTGGTGAAGGATTAAAATAGCTAAATTCTCTCGTGGGCTTTTTGCCATAAAGTGGCTTTTTTTCCCTAGAAAAATGATTTTTTAGTTCCTAAATTTAGGCATATTTTGAAACACCTATAAAATTTTCTAGAAACACTTTAATTTTAAAAGCCAACGAGAGATTGTTGCAAATTTGATAAGCTTTCAGTTAACACCTTGTTTGTTAAAATTGAAGCATCGGAAGTATGAATGAAAATTCTGAGAAATCTGACTATTCAGTGTTTCTAGAAATTAACACAATAATATTTGGGAAGTAGAAACATTAGAAGTCTCTCGTTCATAAACGATGAAGGGAATTTTGTCAAAACAAAATTTATGACAATCTGTGATCAGTTTGCAATGCAAAGAAGAAAAAAAGTAGTTTCATTTGTGAACTACTGCCACAGAAATAAATTCTTTTTTAAATAGTATTATTTTCAGAAATTTGTCAAATGTTGTGAAATTTTCATGGTGGCCAAATTTGCTGTGTACAAAGTCTTTATGTTAAATTTGAAAATAAAAAATAGCATAACTAAAGAACGCTTCGATGGAAAAAAAATCAAAATTTTGAATACAAGTTTTTTTCATCATTCTGCACATTCTGTGAAATTTTGAACAAATTCTGTGCAGGACACCGTAGCCGTTAGAACCACCTTAACTCTTTCTCTCTGGAAAGTTGCTCACAGCAGTTCGCAAAAGCGTGCACGATTGGCTGGAATTTCTGCTGTGATGTAATTTTTTTCAAATAGCTCTAAAAAAACCTACAATCAGGGAAGAAAGTCGTTGGAACACTCGAGTCTTTTCAGGTGCATTCATCCGTTTAAAACACTAGAAATTACAGTAAGAGGTGGGTAAAGTTGAAGGCAATTAAGAACTCTTCTCTTCTTACCATCCCCTTCCTCACCCCTGTTTCAATGTTGGATGTAAAGATGATCCTTGTGTTCGGATCAACATTGAGTGGGGAACAGGGAAAGCGTGCGAAATCAATGACATGCACAGATAATTGTGCCAAGGCTTTTTCCCTGATTGTCTGAGTGCAGATCAAAATATTGCATCTGTTTTCGGTTTTTTTGCTATAACTCCAAAACTATAAAAGATATGAAGCTCAAATTTTCAGTGAATGTTTAATTTTTAATATTTTATACTCATATAAAAATTCATTGCAAAATCATATTGCAATTGGATAGTCCACTCTATTTTATGTGTCAAATTGATAGGATGCAGTTCAAAATAATGCATCTGTTTTCAGGTTTTTCGCTATAACTCCAAAATGTTCAAAATACAAAATTTTATGATCACAACTGAAATTTGGGTGGATATCATGAAGTTGGATATCATGCTGTCTGGCGGACAAACCTTCAGACATTGATTGGGGACATTTAAATATCACATGCAATGTTGTCAAAAATGTCGAATAATATCCTAAGGTCATTGGTCAATGTAAGAAAACTAACACACCCCTCTGATGACGTTTGTATATAGTGGGTGTGTACTCCCCAAACAAATAATTTCTTGAATAAAAATACATAATTTCTCTGAATTTTTAAATGAACATTTCTTTAGTGTTGCTTAAACAAAATTAGGCCTATAAAAGAATTAACACATGTTAGAGAATTCGAACCTGAACCAACGGGCTGCGCATAGGCTTACTTCTCGGCACTGGGAACTGACATCGTAACCACTACACTACAGGACGAGCTCTTGATTCAGTCCCACAAACATTACTTTATAAGATATCGATTATGACAAAGCGTAAAGTATATGAAATTTTCAACGGTTTACACTCGAAAAATTTCAATTTTTACTGTTTTGTTACAGGTTATGGAACAAGTTTTCCCATGCAGTAGTTTACTTTCAATCAGTGCTAATAGATTATAGTCATTTTAAGATCAGAGGAAGCATTCAATTAGTAATCACAATGGTTTACAGTTATTTTAGAAAAGAATATTAGGTATACATATACTATCTTTAATTTAGAGCGTAAACCGTTGAAATTGCATGTGTTTCTATAGTGTAAACCGTTAGACGGTTTACGGTTCCCTCTCTCATCCTATAGGAGAAGTTCACTATGACAGTGTCGGCATAATTATGTGTTTGTCTTGTGTATAGGTTATGATGTTTACATCAAATATTTCAGGGCCTACGCTTTGTCATGATTCAAATATGTGCAACACATCTTAAGATTGATCCACATGTTTAAATCAACAGAAATCATGTGTAACTTTAACTCAATGACATCATTTCCACTATTTTACAATCAATTTAAGATGAATAGATTGTTTTTCAGTGCATTTTCACATAAGATCATAGTTTATTTAGACCTGAATACCTATAGATATAAAATTGACCACTCTTCCCCATCTGAATCAATAGCTCAGTTCAGTTGGTAGAGCGTGGCACTGGTAATGCAAAGGTCACAGGTTCGAATTCTGGATGGTCAGTGATTTTTTGGAAGTCTTTAAATCCAAAACCTCAATTAAAATATACGTATGATTCATTTTTTAAATTTTCATTGTTATTACTTTTTTTGGTGTGTGGGTGTCTTGTATTTTTCTGATACTCGTTTTTATTCTACTTGCACTATTGAAATAAATAACACGCATATAAACCTTATACATTGTCTACAAACAATGCGAGCTTTTATTTATAGTGTAAAAATCACTATTTTTAGGTAATTAAAAATAGAGATCGTCGAAAATAGCACTTTTACTACTTGGTTTTCATTCAAATTTAGCAAAGACATGGGTTATTGTCATACATATGTTTCCTGCAAATTTCGCGTTGACACCTATTATACTTTTCAAAATATGGCTAAAAACTGAAATTAGATCAAATATTTTGAATTTCGCTCAGACAATCAGGGAAGAAAGTCGTTGGAACACTCGAGTCTTTTCAGGTGCATTCATCCGTTTAAAACACTAGAAATTACAGTAAGAGGTGGGTAAAGTTGAAGGCAATAAAGAACTCTTCTCTTCTTACCATCCCCTTCCTCACCCCTGTTTCAATGTTGGATGTAAAGATGATCTTTGTGTTCGGATCAACATTGAGTGGGGAGTGGGGAAAGCATGCGAAATCAATGACATGCACAGATAATTGTGCCAAGGCTTTTTTCCCTGATTGTAGCTACAAGGCGAAATCAGTTGAAAATTTACCTGCAAGCAGTTGGTAAAAAGTGGTGTCTAGCGCCATCATCTATATTAGCAAAACAAATAATCCTTGTGCTATACAGCTATCATAAGCTATCATAAAGTGATGGGCTATGAGTGGCTTGCCATCCAAATTATTACAAATTGTGAAAATAATATTCCGGAGTGAAAGAGTTAATTCTTCAAAGCAACAAAGACTTTTGAATTCCTCAAAAAGCAGCAAATACTTTTCAACTCATTTACAAAGATTTGTTTTTTATCTATCTTATATGTGATTTGATCGTACAGGTTCAGCGTGTATTAAAACTGTTAGAGACGCCATATAGTGAGACACTTGATCTTGAACATATTCCTGAAAGACAAGGAGCAAATACCAGCACAGCTGAGGAGACTGAAGGTAGGTGTGATCTTAGGGAGTGTATAATGCATTGTAGGTTTTTTAGGCTTATAATGTATAGTACAGGGTTGTCACAACTCAAAATTGCACGACTACTGGCTAATTTTGTCTCGGGGGGAGGGGCTGCTCAACTTTGGTACGGACCATGTGCCACCAAAAAGACCCCACTTTTTTTGGCTCTCTCTCACCAAAAGACCCCCTATTTTTACAACTGTCACTCAATGACACCCTATTTTTTAAACTTCCTTGTCACAAAAATAACCTTTGTCACTCAAAGACCCACCATTTTCTTAATTTGATGTAATTTTTTCAAAAAATTGGGGAAAATGTCGCAAAAATCGCTGAAAATTTTACAAATTTTTGACCATTTTGACCCGAAAAGACCCTACTTTTTGGTGAATTTCGCCAAAAGACCGCCCATTTTTTTGCACTTTGTCACTGAAAGACTCACTTTTTTTACCCAATTTGTCACCGAAAGACCCCTTCTTCCGAGGTGCTTGGTGGCACTCGTACGTCACTTCCATATGGGAGTACCCCCCCCCCAGAGTTTTGTATCATATCACCAAATAAAGCTAAATTAAGAAGTACTAGCATTTTATAGCTGTTTTAGGATTAGACATGTCATTGCAATTTGGCGACCCGTTCGATACAGGCAGGTGCCCCTAGTGGCCCTGGACCTGTCACCATTTTGGACTACATGTAGGATTTATTGCGCACCCCAGGGGTATGCAATCTTGATACGTGCCTGATAAGTGTGTTTTGTACACTTGATATTGGCATCACAGTGATGTAGCATGGTGCAAAAACCAACAATAACAGATCTTCTTGTACAAGTGTTTAACACCTTGGTGGGGGGACTACATTTTGGTTTGGTTTATATTGAGGTCTTCAGAGCAAAATTTACAACAACAAAAAAGGTTTCAGAACATAAACAGATTTCAAATTAAGGATTGTAAACTATATGATGTGCTAAAAATCAGTGGCGGCATAACAAGGATGGGGGCATTTGGGTGCCCCCCCCCAAAAAAAAAACCTCTCCAGGTTAAACATGCATAGTGACGGGAGCGTGGCCGAGTGGTCAGAGCGTTGGACTCATAATCATATGCATTCGTCTGTCGTGGGGTCGAGTCCCGGTCTCGGCTCTCGGTACGTCTCCTTGTTTCCTTAAGCAAGAAACTTTGCTCTACTTGCTTCGTGCTTCGGAGGGCATGTAAAGCCGTCGGTCCCATCTGAAGTGTTCCTGACACACTGTCGGATGTAAAAGAACGTCACGGGCTAGGCTACGGCCGTTCGAAATAAGAGTAGGGGAACCTTCCCCGGCAACCGTGACCGTAAATGCGTATGTCAAAATACGTCATCTACTCTAGGACCAGAGTGCATAGTCACTATACCTTCAAAAGTATATCATCTCTCTAGGACCAGAGAGCTCATTTAGATGCTGAAAAGGCTTTGATGAGAATAAGCGTAGAAGTAGAAGAAGTAGAGATTGCTATATAGCAGATTTCAGAAATTTGCTTGTAACCTTAATTTTTACCATCAGCACTGGTAGCTTGTTCACAAATCTTAAGTACCACTGTTTTTCTTAGGAAATACTCATTTAGTCTCTTTCGCTCCAAGAGGCCTAATTTTGTTCACTTCCAATTTTGAGTAATTTAATTGTTAAAAAGTTGTTCAAAAAGAAGTTCCTTTCTCAACCGTCTACTTCTTGATTTTGTTTCAGGTGCTACTGCAGGCCCATCATCATCATCAGCAGCAGCAGCAAGGAGCTGTACGGGTGTATCATACGACAGTAAACCACCGCAATGGGCTACAACGCTACAAGTCACATGATCTTCGTAAATACCTTGCCAAATATGGCTGCTTTTCTCTACTAAGTGCCCAAACTTAATGATTGAATTTTATGGAAATGGGTGATAAAACATCAGTATTGGAATGGCTTTAAATAAGTAGGTATGTACCTACTAACTTGAGAAAAGCAGCTTATATTTAGTGAGGTATTGAATTTTATGTCTTGCAGGTAACTAATCTATTCATTTATGAATATTCATGACAGTTGTAGCTGCAATCCATGGTATTTGGGAAGCTGCAACTTGATATTTTTAGTTTATCTGTGAGATGTTGTGTATTGCATATTATACATAGAGGGAAGATAGCAGACTGCCTATTCTCTTTAAATCTTGAAGTATGCAACAAGCAGTCGATTAACGCACATAAACCAATATGACCATACGGGAAAGTAAAGTAGTCCACATTTCTCGGATCATAACCACGTACCAAATTTTGCTTAGTATTCAAATAAACATATCAATGTTTGTCTGTGTAGTAGCAACACAATCAGCTCAAAGTAATTCAAAAATCATGAAAGATTCAAAAATATTAGTACACAGTGATTTGGTCTTTAAAATCATAATCAACAATTTCTAGTCTCTTACACAATACAAAACCACCAGTTCACAATGTTGTAGAATACAAAGGATATGCTATGGATCTCGTAACAGAGTCTGATTGCTTGTTGCATACTTCAAGGTTTATAGAATATACTTCATCAAGTGTATTAGCATCATCAGCCATGGGCTCAAATTAAGGGCATTCCAAGGGATTTTTATAGGGGAATCGGGGTACACCGCCATCTTGTGTTGCTCATGGAGCAGAAATATGTACCTTTGGATATATTCGGACTTTGGCCTGATATCAAGGCAGATCACGTAAATCTTCACTTGACGCATATATAGCATGTGCATTTTGTTTCACGCGCAATCCTTGTCTGCGTTTCAAGTAATATATATCTATTGCAACTTACTCTTATCAAAGTATGCCAGTTTTCCCGTTAATCCATTTCGAAGACTCTCGAAATGTGTTACGCGGAGCCGTAAAATGCCAGAGGTACAATAACTCACCCTCCATGAACGACAATCCAAGAAGCATGGCCACCATCCCATAGCATTTACATGGCAGTCAAATCAAAATGGCGGCGAGTCCAGATTCCCCAATATAAGTTTTTTGGTATACCCTAAATTAGATCACCATGCAAAAAAATAAACATGGAAAAAATGCACAGAGTCTAGAGTCTCCCCTCTATATGGTTATAAGTGAAATGAATGAAGCAGGGAAATTAAAGTAGAGTGATGATCATAATTATGTATTGATATTTTAACACCCCATGTTTGTAAATAAAAATGTGTATATACAGATTATTTGACATTTTGATTCTGCATAAACCATGCTGTGTTTGGTGTGAGCTTTACAAACAAAAACCAAAGATCATGCAAGAAATGAATGTAAATAAAAGTTGGTTCTCAAACTCAGAATGGCTAAGAAACAAGCATTGGTTTTAAACCCTGCAAACAGAAAATCAATTGTTGACAATTGTATGTGTAATTACATGAAATCACTTCTGTGAAACAACAATCAACATAATTTTGGCATTGTGCTGGGGTCCAGTGTTCGATTTAGAGGGGTTTTACGTGCACAAATGCATGTAACTTTTGCTTTGTGCATGTAAAAAATTGCCTGTGCATGTAAAAAATTGCCTGTGCATGCAGAATTTTGTGTTTTTCAGCCAATTTTGAAGAAATTTCTGCAGTTGTGCATGTAACTTTTATTTTTCTAAATCGAACACTGCTGGGGTGGCATACTTTTTGAGCGGCCCACGATAAATATCACATCTCTTGGTAGTAAAAAGATTGCCCACCACTGATCTAGCCAATGAAAGAGAGGAAGCTGAAAAAAAACTTGACAAGTCGTGAGATTTTTGGTTAAATTCTTTCTCAATAACTTTGCAATCTAGTATTTTATTTACGGCACCTTTGGCAGAATGTGTCGTTAAGCCAAGTTGATTAAATATATGCAATGAAATGAAATCTCATGAATATGATGTCACAACGCACAAATTGCTTTGTAAATATACTTGAAAATCTAGGTTATATTGATTTATTAATTATTATTAATTTTAAGCATAAGGCTGTATTTATACTTTTTCGTGAGTGACCATATTTATGAAGAGTTTGTTTCCAAAAGGGCCTAAATCCACTTAGGGTCAAAATTGAGTTATTGGTGCCATAGTGTAGTACTATAGCTGTAGTTTAATGGAACCAAGCCATTTTTCCCAAAATTTGCTTTCATAGAGTTTACCAGTACACAAAAATCTGTGTTTGTTTCCAAAAGGGCCTAAATCCATTTTAGGATGTAAACAAACCTGTCAATAAAAAATAAGCAATAAAGTTTTGATTTCCATGATGTCACTGTAGTGAGAGGACCTATCCCTAACTTGTGAAGCAGTAAAAACTTAAAAATAAATTAAACATGACAAGAAATTATCCGTTGGCTGATTTTCAGATGGATTTAGGCCCTTTTGGAAATAAACTCTAAATAAAGAAAGCATCCCCCAAAAGAACAAAAATTAACTTTGGGTAAACATTTAGTTATTGGTGCCATAATGTAGCACTATAGTAGTAATTTCATGAAACCAAACTTTTCCCTTTTAATTTAGCTTGCCAGTGCACAAAAATCTCGGTTTGTGTCCAAAAGGGCCTAAATCCATAGTTTATTTCCAAAAAGGCTTAAATCCACTTCATAGTGAAAATAAAACTCTCTATAAAAATATATTATAAAGCTCTGATTTCCATGAGTGGTTTCAGTTTTGTTAGAGTGCTAACGCCTAACATTTAATGCAATAAAAACTTGAAAATGATTTTATAACAAGGAATAAGTTTTTGCTGATTTTCTCAGAACTATGAAAAGTGGATTTAGGCCTTTTTGGAAACAAACTCTTCAATTGTGCCATATGTTTTCAGCAAACATCCGCTAATTATTCAATATCTATTCTAATTTACATTACAACGAACAATTTGAGGTAGAAAAATATATATGTTATATGGTCAATAGGGATCATATAAATGATTATAAAATATGTGTACCGTCGCGGCAAAAGGGTCCAGTTGGGTCAAAACCAAAATATGGAGATTTTCATATGGTGGTAAAGCTCATTTAATTCCCTTTTCAATGATACCAAAATCATGCAAATCGGAGCTTTAGGTGACGAGTTTTGGCAAATTATAAAATCGTACTCATAACCGTTTGTTAAAACTAGTTTGTGAGAAAAGGGCTGTTAAAGGTAGGCCTGTTTTTCCATTCGATTTTGTGTGCAGTCTGAATAGAGTATGAGCAAATCTCCATAGCAACCACCATGTTCCCTTTTGTTTATCGCCTTGAAATTTGGCTCAATGGAAGACGATACCTTGCGTAATTTAATAACAATTTTTGGACTCAATACCATGTTTCATTATTGCATAATTAATTACCATAATCGTACTCATAACCGTTTGTCAAAACACAAATTTTCACATTTTCATGATGAAAACGATTCGACATAGCGATAAAAATCACACTTTTTTACAAGTTAGTCGTTATATTTGATTAACCATCTTTACATTTTGGATACAAAAGGGTTCAAAGATTTCATTTCCACAAAAAACTCAAAATTGACCTTCCCATCATATTTTGGTATAGTTCAACTTTACCGGCCTCTAGCGCAAAATGGAAGTTGCCGACAACTGGTCCCTTTTGCCGCGACGGTACACATATATGGAGTAGTTATCAATTTCCCATCATCAAACCTATGTTATTATTAGAAAATACATTGGAAATGTTTAAAGAGCGAATACTTGTTGCACCATATATATTATTGCCCATGAAAAAGTAAAAATCACTCAAGGGGCATTCATAAATGTGAAGCGACCAAGGAATTTAAAAAGGGGAATCAGTACTCGCCGCCATTTTGTTTTCACCACTGTGTAAATCCCATGGGAAGGCAGCTATCTTGGATTGTCGCTCATGGAGGGTGTATTTGTTATTGCGTATCCTGATTCTCCTATAAAAATTCCTTAGAAGCAAAACATCGCAAGGTACAACATTGCGGCTGAGCATGCTTAGAGATACAAGCAAATTAAACATTTAAATTATAATTTTTTTTTAAAGTGTGCCTTTTTCATTCCTAACTTTAAAACTGAATGGTAAGTTTTCAAAAACTATTTCTTTATCATTTTTAAGCCTGATCAATACTCTTTGAAATAATATACAAATGGTCAAATGCTGCAATGTTGTACTTTTCGGCCTGGCGCAACATAAATCGCCAGGTGAGTACAAGAAAGCCATATCTGCAATAGCTGCCACTTTACATTAGTCTGCATTTCACACTTTAGATTGTCCAATCTCAGGTCAGTAGCTCTTGAAATAGTTCTTCAGGTGAGGGTGTCATGTGAAGAAGCATTTCAAGAGCTACTGATATAATTATGGGAACGAAATTTTGAGTGATTTTCATATTCTAGTAATAACATTCGGCAGCCATTGTAGATATGGCTTTCTTGCACTCACATAACGAAATGTCACATGATAATTAGACATAATATATTTTGGTAAAAAATGTAAATTGGAAACAAATATTTGGTTTTAATTTGGTTGATATAAAATTAACATGTAATGAATACTAATGATCAAAATATACAATCCTGTGTCATATCAATTCACATAATAAACAAAATAATTCAGAGTGAATTTATATGTTAGCTTTATATCATTTAGTCCTGTTCCTCATAGGCCTGTGTTGTGTGGCATCTTATAATCAGTAGGTTGTGCATTCAACTCCCATATCAGTTTGGTCACCCTGATAACTTTGCGACAGAACACTTTTCAAGAAATTGGTGAAAATAGGCAGCAAAAAAATAAGAAAATAATAAGAATTTCCAGCAGATTTTCTGTTGTAGAATTTGATCGCCTTGA
>JXSR01S023431.1:6200-16724 GCA_000969725.1 Ophiothrix spiculata | reverse complement strand
TATTCAGGTGCAGTGCCATTGAGGCAATTGTAAACAATACACAAAATCTTGAAGGTGATTCTTTCTTCAATGGGGAGCCAATGAAGTTCTTGTAAACACCAGCTAGCATGATCGTATTTCAGGGCTTTACATATCAACTTCGCAGCCCAGTTCTGAATAAGCTGAAGTTTGTTGAGATCAGATTTATTACAACCAAGCAGCAGACCATTACCATAGTCCATCCTGGACAAAATAAGTGCCCGAACAACTAGATGACATGTGCTGTGATCCATAAATCTGCGTATCCGAGATATGTTGCGAAGCTGATATGTAAGACTTTTGTTAAGATGAAGTTATGACTTTAAATATTCACAGATTCCAAGACAAGCTGTTGCTTATTTTCTGAGACAAATCCCCAGAAATAAAAAGATTGGTTCTCAATGCCATCTTGACATTGAGTGGTGGTCGGCTGTGTTATCATTATCATCCAGGTCGTACGCGAGCCCGGTGTGATTTGGACTAAGTTAGACATTAAAATTTCCATGTTGGAAAAAAAAAATAGTGATGTACACATGTTTTAAAAAGCTATAAATTAACTTGTCCTTCATAAGCAACAATATTGCGCCAATTGTAGTATGGATTAACACAGTGGTAGCTGCATGAGCATTTTTTTTTTTATATATACATCCTTTTTTTTTCCCCTCTTGTCTTCTCATGGCGAAATCTTGGAATTCCTGCAAAGCTGTTTTTGAGATTCAGGAAGTGTTTTTTCACTTTAAAGGTACACATCCATGTTTAAGCATGTAACTAGAGAAGCAAGTGTTTTTTCACCAAGGCCTTGAAAACTTGAGTGGATTATTTATTATTCCTACATTTAAGGCATTAGTAGATAGCTTTGAGCTGCTTTAAAAGTAATAGCATACATAGCTTTGTCTTGGCCAAGCATATATGCATTCGTCGTTGGCTTGAACTAAGAGAATGTTTTTGATTTAAAAAGTTAATTAAAGTTAAAGTTAAAATCTAAACAGTGTATACTTGACAAGTATTAAAGTATGCAATAAGCCACGGATTAACACACATAAAGCAATATGACCATAAGCAGAAATAAATTAGTCCGCACTTTAACAACATACCCAATCATGTTGAATATTCAAATAAACGTATATTCAAGATTTTCCATGTAGTAGCAACAAAATTAACCCAAAATAATACCAAAATCATGAAAGATGCATGTACCAAATGTATGAATATGCAGTGATTTGGTGTTAATCAATCCTAATCAATCACTGCTATAGTCTCTTACACAATATAAAAACCACCAGTTCACAATGTTGTAGAATACAAGGGATATGCTATGGATTTCATAACAGAGTCTGATTGCTTGTTGCATACTTCAAGGTTTAGATTTGTTTTATTTACAACATTATTGAAATTAATTGGGAAATAGTTACTAGTATATCATCCATGTCTATTATAAATTAGCTTAGCTTTGAAGAAAATTGCAGACAGTGTGAATTTATCATATCATATTTGGCCTTGCGTCACAAATAGGTCCCTCAAATATCATGGATCTGTTACATATTACCCTAAAAAATTGTAGAAAAATGAATTTGTGCTAAAACTTCTTTATGTGTTTGGGAAAGTTTGGTATCATATGAAAGGTCTATTTATACCCTAGTTATGTACAAAAAGTGAACTTCTCATGATTTTAATTAATTAAGTTATACTTGAAAAGGCATTTAGGGAACATGATGGATCGGGTGGAGGCGGCGATGGTGGAGGCGGCACGTACAGGATTACATGCAAAGGTGTATGAAAGTTATGATTTTTAAACACATTATTAAAAATAAAAATGCTGGTATCATAATTTTTTGAATATACTTCAATGAGATATGTATAATGCTAAAGCATGTATCGAATATTGACATGTCATCCAAAATTTTTTGTTTCTTGATGGTTTATATGTGGGTAATTTTCTCTATACATTACTGTACAAAACATGCATTTACACTCACGACTTTAAAACGACATACCCTATTCACTCGTCTAATTCAACTATTTTCCATCTGACAATCTCCTTTAAATTAACAAAATCCCCGTTTCCAAAAGTTTGACAAATAGACATACTCTATGACCAACACTTCATTAAAATTATTTGAACAATTTTTGGCAAGCTAGTATGAAAGCGCTCAACTGTAACGTGATCTAAATCCAGAAAATGAGTAGTTGAATTGGACGAGTAAATACTGTATCTTTTAACCGAGTCGACGTAAATGGTAAAAAGTTATACATTTTTCAAAAGGGAATTTGTCGTGGAATCCAATTATGTGATTAATTTTTAGGTAGTGTATACATGAAAAATCTTTTGACCAAGAAATGTCCCCAAAATTAATGAGTCATTTCATAGATTTTGACCATCCTCAATATTTTGACCACAATGACATTGTTCACCAAATGAATTATTTTATGGAAGGCTATCATTACATCCTTTAATTAATATTTTTGTCATCTGGATACACCTTTCCCCAACAAAATCTCATTGTGCCAAGTTGGTTGACCAAATGCACTTTTATTTTATTTTGCACCCTGTATAATTTTTACCCATCCCTAAAAATTAGACTTATTCAGGTAAAATTGAAATCCTTGGAAGGTAAGTTTGTCCAGCAATATCTAACTTTGTAGGTTTTAAGTGTATATATTTAGAGTTCCGATCCGTTGAATACAAATTGGCATGGGTTTTACCAATGCTTTTGTGTGAAACAAAAAATATGACCAGTTAATGACTTACGTCCATTTGACCGTTTATGTTTTGAGTATTTTTTTCGCTATACTATGATTTACATTGATTACTTCTCATACACGAGCCAACATAAGAATAAAATGATGCCAGATTTGTGTGCGTGTTAACAATGAATAACTTGTCTTGGATTGCGATACAATGCTAATTATTGATTATTGCTCATCAATAAACATTACAGAATGTGCATGGAAGTATAAAATCAGGATGTCGCCAGATGAATAGAATAAACAAGTTGTCTGATGAATCCCTGAGTTTATTTCTTTAAATTTCATCAGACACATCTGCAGACACAAATGTCTGTGATTTTTGTTAAAGATATACTTCACTCCATAGACACATGCGGTAAAAACATCAAGCCACCACATGTAGTGTTATTCTTCTTTTCAATCCTGTGATTGTGTTTACCAAATTTGAATTCAAGCGTAGCTAGAGAGTCTAAAAAACTGTTTGCGGATTTAGAGAGTTCTTGTGAGGTCATCAATATACAGTTCCAGACTTTGATGTCTCATGTGTTTATAAAGGTAGCTTCAGAATCAGAATACTTTGTTCAGAGTAGACACTGCCACTTGTACATACCTGATTCAACTCATTTTCTGTTGAATGGTTGGTTTAATTCTAAGAGTACCTTACAAAACTGTTGCGTAGGAAATTATATGGAATTAAATACATTTGCAATGTTGTTATGTGTGAGCTGTTGCATTTAATTTATACATAATGATAATAGTGAGCATATCACACAAGTGAGTTATTATGACAATGATATCATTATGTCGAAAAATGACTCATTGCTTGTGTGTAAACATTGAATAACGGCCTGCCTTGAATGGATCGTGATATTACCCTGATTATTGCTAATCAATAAACACTGCTGAATGTACACCCATTATACATTGAAGCAGAAAATGAGGAAGTTGTCTTATGAATCTCTATGTTGGATTTACTTGTATTAGATCATAGCAAATGCGAAATGCATCTGGAGACACAATTGTCTGTGATTTCTGTCTCTTAGAAACGCTGCTTAGACATAGACAAAACAAGTAGGGCTTGTCGTTTTTTAATTCTAGTGAAGGCATTTACCAAATATGAACTTACGTGTAGCCCTTGATGCTTAAAAACTATTTGTGGATTTGAATAGTGCTCCAGGGGTGATCAATATACAGTTTAAGGCTTATCGGTGTGATGCATTAAGGATGAAAGTCTCAGAACGAAAGTATTTCTCATTAATATCCATTTGCACATTAGCATGATTACTTGATATAAATAAATGAACTGTGGAAACTGTGGAACAAACAAAATGGTTATTTAAATCTGAAAAGGCAATTTCTAAAATGTTCATGTGGATTTTTATGATTGTTTGTGTTCCCATTTTCATAGCTTATTAAATTAAAGAATTTAGTTTTAATCTTTTACTTTAAACTAACTTTGTCACACAATAAGCTGACCCAATTTTGTTTTTTGAATATAGGACAAAACTCTGTGTAAAATATTAGTTTATTGCATTATTATGCTGAAGCATATTGTAAGCCAAAAATCCTTAAATTATTTGCAACTTAAAAAATATAAACTTTAAATGAGAAAAATATGTTTTGATGCTTATAACAAATATGATAACTAGATAAAGAATTAAGAGCTGAGAAACATTCATTTCAATCAATTAAGATCATCAGGGTGTTTAACAGTGGTTCAAGTGACTAATAAAATTTAAAATCACTTAAAAACATTTTTTCATCACATATACAATTACACATGTTGATGTAGCTAGTTTTCATACACACTGTAAACTGCTGATATAACAACACATGGAGGTATTACAAACATACCAAAACATGCTTGAGGCAGTACACCACTCGGGTTGTCAAGTATTGAGAATGTTGCTTTACTTTTAAACATTGCTGCCAATGAGTTTTGGCGTTACATTTGGATGTTTTAAAGTATATCAAGCATATTCAATATGAATCTTTTAAATTGTGATCATTCATCCCTATACAGCTGTAAATGCAGCAAACGTCATTTTGCGTACATGTGAAAATACATGTCAAGGTACCAATTTACCAATATTGATTATTTGGCAGATTTTTAATTCTTATACCTACTTGTACACCTGCAAAGTGTCATTTCAAGAAAATGATTGGAAATATGAAAAGTATCTGTATGTTCTGAGGCCAATCAACAGAAAATGTAGAGCTTTACTAATCTTTGAATGTGTTTATATCACTTTTACATATCTTGTCTTCTGGATACCAAGTGAAGTTCATTGAGTTGTCATTTTAATCCTTGCATTTACAACTGTTTTGGGATAAACGGTAACAATTGGAGAAAAGAATTTTAGATGTGAGGTCAGTTTTTGTTTTTGATGTCAATCACTTTGGCTTATAAAGTATGGGTGTAAGTTGTAAAGGAATATATCGTTTGATAGTTGATTGATCATTGCTATTATATTTTTGTTTTATTCCAAAATTAAAGTTGAAACAAAATTTGAAATTGTGACTTTCATAGCATATTATACGTTCCTAAGTTGCATGCAAATAGCAATATGCTTTGACTCAGCTCGTGGAGGTATTTCAAACAGGTAATTGGTGCTTATGGCATGTTGATAGGTTGTTGCATAGTTTTGCGGGTTACAGCAAAATATGTAAAGAATGCTTAAAGAAAGCTAACAAAATCTATTATATTTCTCCTACAAAATGGATTTAGTGTAGGATAATATAGATAATAGTTATGGCTAATATAACTGACCATAAATAATTTTATCTCTTTCTTGTTCTTTTTCATATGCTGTTCTTTTTTAACAACCCTGAATGTATACAACCAACAGGTGAGTCTTTAATGTTCTTTTTAGCATTGATAAGAATGATCAAAGCATTGCAAAACTTCCAACAGTAAAAAGTAAATGTATTAAGTATGAAGTTAAGTTTTCAAAAAGGTTCTACCTAAAGAGATTATTGTACGTTTTGAAAATTGCGGGAAACGTTTAACAAACTGAAAGTTGTGCTACATTTTAAATTGTTATTAAATATTTACCATATATGTATTTGTTAAACTGTACCTTATATTTCATTATAGGATATGTTATTCAGTCATCCCAGATTTCTGAACCCTGTTTGATGTGTCGGTAATATCTGTTTGAGTTTACATGATATAATTATTGCAGCATTAGTAATTGTGTAACTCTCGTTATCATGAAACATGTTGTGTCACTAATGCTAAGTTCCATATCCAAGGTTATCAGAAGAATGTATAATTTTTTTTGCAATTTTGACACAGAAAATATAAGTGAAACAAACTTTTATATGAAATTCTAAAGGTACATATGTACCCGAAGCATGCAGAAAACTAAACAATTGTGTGGGAGTGCTTATGCAAGAAAGCTTTTTTTATATGAAGTATGTACTGTAGAAAACTAACTAATTGGAAATGATCTTGCAGCATTGTGTGGTTACTAATTTATGCTAGTTAGAAGATAATCTTGGGATGTTCTAAAAAGCCGCTGCTATGTCATGCTTTATTTATATTCAGTATAGATGGTACCTGTAAGAGATATAAATACAACATGAAGCAAATTTTCTGGGGTAAAGCACAGACAGAGGTGATGATCTGAAGCATTTTAGTATGTTGAATGAATATTGATGAGGTGAAGGAAATGGCTAACGATTGGCAGATAAAATTACCCTCTTATTTGAAATTGTTAGAGGTTAAAGCTTAATATGGTTTGTTGTATTTTTATCATTGATGATATGGATAAATCTTGGTTTTATGAAAGACTTAAATGATTGCTTTTTTACTGGGGCATTTGTTTTTTCAAATGTGATTGAAAATGGATAATTATGAGAGTTGAAACCAGAGCTTTGGTTGAAAACAAACAAATTAAAAACAAATTAACATATTTGCATTGAATGGATACTGTTAGTTGGATAAGAAACCAAAAGAAAATACATTTTTCTGTTCTCTCTCTTTTTTTTTCACGATCAGCTCTATTTGCACATTTTTGCTTATTATTCTTCAAGGTGCACTTTACTTAACTAGTGTATGTTTTTATTGCAATAAATAAGCATTTTCGTGTGACAACTTAATTCTGCTTAAGGTTTTTGGTTCCCTGACTTTTTTCCTTCTGGACCCAAAGGACCACTTGACCAGATAGTGACCAACAGTCCATCGAGTAAATAATGAATGAGATGGTATGGAATTACTAGAGTCTAGGGACCTGAAGAATTCTTGCATGACACCATGAAATTCCTCTTGTGACTGAATTTAAACAAGTCTAAATAACCAGGTTTCCTTCAATCCCTTCGGAATCAAGCTTTTTTTCCAAATAATGATCAGTGGAAAGAAGTTGTAGTGGTATGAATTTAAAACGGTCTGGGGACTGGTTATTCAACTCCCATCAGTGTTGTACTTGACCATTGAGACAGATTATTTACTCATTGATCCAGCTTAGTAGGTTAAAGCAATATATTTGATGGCGCGTGCATTAATTTTGTCAATTTACTCTCAACATGATTATGCGCATTTATTAACCTAATCATTAACCCTCAGACCTTAAGCACCATCAGATCTCAAACATTTTGTTCTAGGGATTAGTGCCCGTGCAAATATGACCCTGTGGCTTTCAACCCTTGAAATGCACCTTCAAAAACTCTCAACAGCTAGGACATGGTTATATGCCACAGCTCTTATAAAACTCTCCATAGCTAGGACATGGTTATATGCCACAGCTCTTATAACACTCTCAACAGCTAGGACATGGTTATATGGCACAGCTCTTATAAAACTCTCAACAGCTAGGACATGGTTGTATGCCACAGCTCTTATAAAACTCTCTAGGACATGGTTGTATGCCACAGCTCTTATAAAACTCTCAACAGCTAGGACATGGTTATATGCCACAGCTCTTATAAAACTCTCCACAGCTAGGACATTGTTATATGCCACAGCTCTTATAAAACTCTCAACAGCTAGGACATGGTTATATGCCTCAGCTCTTATAAAACTCTCAACAGCTAGGACATGGTTATATGGCACAGCTCTTATAAAACTCTAAACAGCTAGGACATGGTTGTATGCCACAGCTCTTATAAAACTTTCAACGGCTAAAGACATGGTTATATGCCACAGCTCTTATAAAACTCTCAACAGCTAGGACATGGTTATATGCCACAGCTCTTATAAAATTCTCCACAGCTAGGACATGGTTATATGGCACAGCTCTTATAAAACTCTCAACAGCTAGGACATGGTTATATGCTACAGCTCTTATAAAACTCTCAACAGCTAGGACATTGTTGTATGCTACAGCCAAGCATCAAACATTTTTGAAACAATCTTACAGGGACTTGCCTATTTTTTTTAATTCCTGAATTTAACTTTAAAAAAATAAACCACCTACTGAAGTTTACAAGTATTTGGAAGAGCCATCAAAACTCAACTTGCTCCACTTGTTTAACCTAAGTCCATTTCGTAACTTGTAGGAAAAGAGCCATTTTAATTGACATGAGCAGTTTTTATGCTCAATATAGACACATTTTGTTGAATCTTAGCTATACTTAATAAAATGTCTACTTTTACAACATTAACATTCTACTTTTACATCATCATTATAAAACATTATGCTGGAGCTAAGCCATGTTTAGTTTAAAAGAAGTTAAATAACATGATGAGAATTTAAAATGCATTTATCAGAACCAAGAACCATGTCATTTTGCTCATTCTTATGGCATGTTTGACCACCGTTGAGCTCAAGTGCAATGCTTGAGTGTCAAGAGTCTTCACATGGTTCAAGAGCACTTTTTCAAATACAAGTTAAACTCTCATTCACTCCAAACGGAAATGCAGAGAGACACTTCCCATTTATCAGCATTATGTACTGCGAATGCGGTGAACTAGAGTGATATAATGTAATGTTGTTTGTTTCAAACATCAATTAAATTTGGATACTTAATCACCCTAGCTGGTATGAAACGGATTATTGATGTCCATAAATTCCTCCAAAAAGTTGAAAGTAACTTTTACTAACAATATATCAAAGAAATCAGTTAAAGCAAAATAAATTTAGCTGTAGAGTGAAATTTTGTAGAGCTAAGAACTCACCTCAAAGGTACAGTAATGTTCTTACAAATATAATATTGCTAAAATTAAGTCATTTAAAATATTTTTAAAAAGTTACTATAGTTTATTCGGTTTTTTTTTCAGTATTTTATTAAGAATACATAAGACTTATTGACTCAGGCATTTTCTCATTTTAATGGCTTTCTTGACTACCGGTACTGTTAAAGCAATACTATAAGATTTTGATCAGAAATGGTTTTAAGTAAAAACAGCCAAAATGAAGGAATGTGACTGTCTAATAGAGTTTTCAATTGTATTTTGTCAAACGCTTGTTTTGCTACAGAAAAATGCATAAAAAGCACACCCATGATTTCCGATACTAGCATGACTAGTACACGGGGAATTAAATGGGATCTCAAATTTAATTTAACAAATGGCCATAACAGAAAAAGTAGGCATATTTAAGCCGAATCGTTTTGAGGTATTAATATTGACCAAAAACAAACACAAATAGCTAAAAAAAAAGATCAAATGTCATGAGTGTCAGGATGCGCTTCATTTTTAACTCTTTATAGTATTGCTTTAAGCTCAATGCAATGGTCATTATGTGTCAAGAGTCTTCACGCATGTCAAGAGCACTTTTTCAAATACATGTTAACTCTTGATGTCTCCTGCATTCCTTGCTGTCCAGCCCAAACGGAAATGCTGAGAGTCACTTCCCATTTATCAGCATTATGTACTTCAGATAGGTGTGCTACATTGGCATTTATAAAAGAATCATGCCTGCTCTCACTGGATGACAGCTAAAAGAAATACCATGCAATTTTGTAAACAAAGTGCATTCTATTTTTTTGCAAACATATTTCTTTTTCTGGCATTATATTCCACTCTATCCCATGCTTTTCAAAATGCGGATTTATATGACCCCGTATTCCCTCTAGGGTTTTGAGTGTGGACCAATTTGACCAATTTTGACTAAATTGAAGAAGTGCTTGCACCACAATTATGTGCTAAATAAATCAAGAAAAACATCTTTCTGACACACTTTCAGAAACCTGTTGTGCAAATTTTCCTGACTCCAGGAAAATTTGATCCTGTGGTTGTTCTTAATCCTGTTTCAGTAACCAAATTATGGGCATTGAATCCCTTCACCCATTACTCAAAATTTTAATGTTTCAAACTACTATAAACTGGGGTGACCTTGAACGAAATTTCAACAAGGGGTTTCATGAATGACTCATCTTGCCTGATAGTTGTTTGTTTATCAACTATTGACCATTGAAATCTTTTACCAACCACCATCAGGCCAAATGTGAGGTTTGCTAACAATCTTGTCAAAGTTTTGTTCAAAGACATTCAAAGTCAACCCAGTTGTTGAATCTAAGAGAAAGGAGAAACCATATCAAATAGCAAAATTGTTTGGAATCTATTTTTCTTGGTGACTGTCATGAGTAAATTAAATCCACCCACAAACATTGGTGCTGATGAGAAGAAGTCATACACAGTAAGAAATAGATAACACAGATGGTTTTAAGTTTCAAGAAATATAATTTCAAAGAATAAATATATCTCCAATTCACAATAATAAGCAAAAAAAAATATAAATAACTTGGTTCTTATCTCATATAGAACTCACGAGTTCATTTCAATACTTTACACTTGAATAATCAAAGATCTTTGATAACCTAATGGTATGCATACAC